>JANJGK010000038.1:30402553-30415053 GCA_039081455.1 Macrobrachium rosenbergii
TTTTGGTTGTAAATTATCATATTTATTTTCATGATTGCAAAAGTTATTAACCATTATATTTTTAAAAACCTACAACAGAAAGAACGGTAGCAACAATAAAATTTATCAAAAAACCTGACTTATAGTAAATAAAGATGAATCATGTGGTGCACAAATTGCAAAAAAAAATTTGTTCCGAATCACAGGTTTCCGTATGAAAAATAACAGCAAACATTCCATATTTCCGAACTCGTTTGGGTCCCAGTCAATATGGATTCTCCCTGCAATATACTGCAGGCAACATTAACCAATAAAAGGCGATGATTTCTCGATATTGCTCACCTGCGACAGGCAATATGGAGCAGGAGGGCTGCTGCTAGATACTGCTGAAGAAATATTACCTCTTTTCATGCACCTTTCCACGGAAGTATGGAGGTTCTTAATGAGTTACTAGATTATGTAAGCCATTTCATAAGCTGAGAGAGAGAGAGAGAGAGAGAGAGAGAGAGAGAGAGAGAGAGAGAGAGAGAGAGAGAGAGAGAGAGAGAGAGAGAGAGAGTCGGATAATAATTTTAGGTACACGACAGTCTTTCGTAAGTCACTTTGAACAACATTTAAGCAGCAAGCTAACCTTAGGAAGGGAAGCCGTGAACTTGAAGCAAGGAAGTTACAAATATAAATCTAATGTATTTAAATTTTTATTACAGTTATCATTAGATCCCACTAAGTAACTTAATTCTGTTGTAAAGTTGAATGCAAAATATTTTTCAGATAGGGAAATGATTCTCCAAACACGGTAGCAAGTCTCTTGTACTACTGGCAAGAATGGAAAACTTTTAATTACGATAGGGGAGGTATGATATTCGACTCCGAAATAATGATAGGCAGTTTGTTAATATATTCTATAACATGCAGAAATATTGAAAAGTTATTGCAGATTCCCCTATTCTACAGTTCTTTGAATATGCAATTTAAAATGTTCTCGTTCCCTCTCTCTCCCTCTCTCTCACACACACACAGATATATACACACACACACACACACACACACACACATATATATATATATATATATATATATATATATATATATATATATATATATATATATATATATATATATATATATATATATATATATATATATGTATATATATACATATATATAAGATATATATAATATATATATATATATATATATATATATATATATTATATATATATATATATATATATATATATATATATATATATATATATATATATATATATATATACTAAACATTGTTTGACTTGCTTTTACTGACTCAGCTATCCCATTTTTCTAAAACGGTGCATGGCATTATTTTCAAAACGGGAGCAGATGCAGCCAAACCTGTTGGTATTACAGATACTCGTATACCCAGCAAGAGGTCATCAAACTTGAAATGCTCAGGCTATCAAGGATATTTAATTCTCTGAGATTTCCAAATTAATAACATCATCCGGAGTTCGCTGAATTAAATGTTCTCCCTAGCCTTAACAGCATTATTTGACATAAAAGTAAGGTTTAAAAAAATATATATATACAGTATATATATGTGAGTGTGTGTGTTTGCATGTAATGTATGCATGTGTCCATATATTTATGTATGTATAAGTGTGTATTGTCACGAAGTATTCCAATTACCTGGTTATTACACAACTAATCACAGAATTCAAAAATTAACCTCACTTCAGCCAGATGCCTGAACTCTCATAACAATAAAAACTGCGACTGAGTACTCTAAAGGTAACAGTGATCCCTTAAAAAGCTTATTAATGACGTGAAAAATCAAACTAAGTTTATCAAAACAAGTGTGAGGTACCAACAATTAAACAAGAAATATACTAGAGCAAAAGGGCATCACTCCATCAAACAACTTTAACTGCTTCCCTGGTCTTAATTCACTTCAGCAAAACTAAAGTAACAAAATATGTTTATCTCTTTGCCTTATGCACACAAATAATCCTATTCACTGGTGGTCAATAAAAGAAACACTGTTTTTTTATTTTAAATAAAAAATTTATTTTTACATTCAAAATTTATAATTAGAATTCACAGTCTGAAAAAATTTACCATTACTTGAAAACAGCACAAAATTTAATTAATTCTTGAATTAAATTATTAAACAAAACTAAATCACAAAAACTTCACTTTATCAAGAAATTAAGTTCATCAAGCAAAACTTAAACGATTAAGAATTACACAAGATTTGACAAGAAAATCTTATTAAATGAAAATTAAATCAAGTATGCCATGTTAAATAATCAAGAAATATTTAAAATGCTAAGTAAATAAATGTTAAATCACCGATATATAAAAAGTAAAAAATCAAGAGATTGCAAACATAATAACAAACAAAAATACACAAAAGAATTACCAATAATAATTTCACTAAGGCAAAATTTCCCTAATATACCTTATTATACCATGGTAATGATAAGTAAAATCCACTTTACCTTACACAATCTTGTGAAAACTTGCGCAAAATCACCTGAAATGCAGCTGCTTGAGATTCACAAAACACACTTTTTTGTTAGGCGCCGTTACACACTTTTCCTACACTGAGATCTCAAAGGCTAAGATTAATACCCGTGACCACACAAACATTTTACGTTAATAGCTTCCCTCTTTTGAGAGAGAGAGAGAGAGAGAGAGAGAGAGAGAGAGAGAGAGAGAGAACCACACGAACGGTCTCTGAAATCAGAATGAACAATTTTTGGATTCCATTTAGAAATGAAACAATCAGACGACATCACTTCTTGAGCAAAATGTTTTGGGGCCAAAACTAACGCGTCAGAACAGTATGTGATTAGAGCAATGCAACCTTACAAAACATGACGTAATTGCTTGAGACGTGCTTTTACCCTCAAAAGGCTTACACGACTCAAACAGAAAATCATATGGGACGAAGCTATTAACGAAATCTCAACACGATCAAAACAGATGGCTCCTGGCTAATCATAAATGACATGTTTTTAAAACAAGATGAAGAACCAAAGTTTGGTTTTCAGAACAGTACATGAAACACCACGAAATCATCAGTCTTTTTCTCATATGAGACAAAATCTTAAATGATTCGACTGCCATTCTCTCACTTGTTAAGGGGATCGGCCGCCTAAAAAAACCCAATAATCTTTAAAAAATTCGATTTGCTGAAAAAAATTCTATGGCTTCGTATAGGGTTCAAGAATGTGTCCACGAAATATTATGCTAAAATTTGCCGTATCTCTCTAGTTATGGCCTAAAATGTAACAATAACTATATACCCATAAAACACCAGTAGCGCAAATGATTTAGTCAGGTACAGTTTTTGCGATATATATTACGAAAACTTCCTTTGAAATGAAATGTATAATGTCAATAATATCCTACTCGGCACCTTTTTAGTTATTCCTAGCCATGACAACGCACACGTCATACCATGACGCCGACTGTGGCCGAGAGTTGCCTATAAACTTCCAAGCTAGAAGGACACGTTTTTCATGCTCGCTAGCCTTGACTGAACTCTGTATTTTCTGCTGTGTTTTTGTTTTTTCGCCGTGCCTAAAAGGTCCAATAGTTCACTTCATGCTTCTAGAATGCAGAAAAGCCAAGTGGAAAAGTCCAGGCGAGAAGTAGAAGAAAGAGTTCAAGAAATTAGTGCCATAGAGGGGAATGGAGCGACGGAGAGAGAGAGAGAGAGAGCTGTCGCCCATCAAACGGCGCAGGCAGCGATCTCTGCTGACCAGAGACCAACCACATCCACCCCTAAACGCCTTTTTATTTGTTCGTCACTACCAAAGGGCAAAGATATTTTAGAAAAAGAAAGCAGTAGCTCGGAGGCTGATATTAGAGACGATCCTGAAAATAAAATGATCATAATAAGTGAAGCAAGACTTGATGAATTACTTGAATCACGAATCCCTAATTGTGAATGTAAAGTAATTCCCAGGATCCATTTGGCAAGGGATGGATTCGAGACACTAATAAAAAAGTGTAGGCAACTATGATACCCTAGAGTAATACCTTGCAACAAGATCAGACATGGGGGGACCAGGAACCTAAAATTTATAAGAATGTGTCTTAGGCACATAAATAATCAATTAATATTCTTATTTATAATCATTTTGCATTAATTAATACCCAAAAATAAAAATTAAAACCATAGAATTAATTGTAACACAGTCTTTGAAGTCCCTTTTACTTTTTTTATGTAACTAAAACTTTGAAGGCCCGTTTCTCAAAACATAAGTTTTTCGCCTTTAAAATGCATCTCCTCCCTTAGTATTGGACCAATCTAAATGAAATTTTAAATATAACATGGGGAAACATGGTAGATTAAAACAAAGCCGGGGATTTTTAATATTTTGAGTTTCTGATTTTTGGCAATTTTTTTTTTCTGTAATTTTTCCGGGAAAATTTCATAAAAAAAAAAAAATTCATATCTCGAAAAATAATTGAAAAATCAAAAATCCCCGGCTTTGTATCGAAGGTCCATATGTGTTTTATACGTGGTTCAAATCTCATCCCTTAAAACCAAAAAGCAAAGGAGGAGATGCATTTTGAAAATGGCCATTTTTGGCCGAAAAATGCTCTGGCGTCACAAAACCTAAGGTCACTGAACAAAAATTTTTTCCCCAGAAGTTCCACACAATATCCTTTAACAAACCCCCTATATATCAACAACCTGTCGTTAAAAAAGTCGGAAACCGGCCGATCCCCTTAACACATTACCTTTCGTGATGACAACCGAATCAAAACATGACATACGAAATCATGAGTACAGAACACGTTGCTGGGAGACAAAATGCGCGATCACATACTACGTTATTACTAAAACGTATTATTAATTCTAAATTAAGCTGAAGTTATCTAAATCACCAACTCTTTTGAGATCTGACATTACACTGTATACAATATTTCAACAATTATTATCATTACACAGAACACAAGATAACTAGAACAGTAAATATGTCAAAATCATGGAAAGATATACATTTTACAAGGCAATATCATTAAAGTATATATATATATATATATATATATATATATATATATATATATATATATATATATATATATATATATATAAATAATGAAAAAAGTCCCAGAGTGATTTAATGAATATGACAGTACAATTAGATCACTCATACTGTAGTCACTGGACACGTTGCAAGTTTATTTACAAACACCTGACGTTGATTATGTGATTAAAAGCACACACTACACATAAGGGCATAAAAATATCCCAACAATCCTTATACTGATCAGCTGATTATTTTTGGCAGATACTACGAGTTCTTCGATATAATGGAAGGCTGGGAGCTTTGGCTCTTAAATTTCTTCAACACTATCTGTCAACAATACCATCGTCTCCACAAGCTCCAATTTCTTAACGAATCGGTTCAACAGGTGATCACTCTCATGAGGCAATTGCAATATTTCAACGACGATTCACTTGCGCTCATGACGACTCTGTCCTCACATTTGCGCGTTTTTCTGTCTTTTGAGATTTCTACTGTATGTGGGACCCATACGCCGGCATCAAGTCGAGTTGCACTACCCCAGTCAATCTCGAAAACTGTTTTTTTTTTTTTTTTTGTAAAGCCACCACCTTATGAGAAAGCCAAGAAATAGAAATACAAAAATCAGCCCAGATAACTGGAATTAATTTGTTTCTGGAAAAGAAAAAAACACTCAAATTACTGAAATTTACTTGTGAAAATCGTTAAAAGAAATAAATAGAACAAAGCAAAAGAAACTACTAAAAAGAAATATTTCAGGTTCGTGAATTGCAAAACCCCAGCGTAAAGTACATGTAATGATTTCTGTATAATAAAATAATGGTTGCCACTTTCTTTGCTCTTTCATCTGCATTTATCATCCATTCCTTCCTTTATATGTGAAGGTCGACTGGCTCTATTCCAATGGAATCGGCAAAAATAGAATAACATAAAGAATGATTACTTTTGTTTCTTCGTTATTCCAAGAACTTCGCAGGGTTTTCTTTCCCCAAGTGACATTTGTCTCCCATTACGAGAGAGAGAGAGAGAGAGAGAGAGAGAGAGAGAGAGAGAGAGAGAGAGAGAGAGAGAGAGAGAGAGAGAGAGAGAGAGAGAGAAATTGTCTTCGCATTCCACAAAAGCATTCCAGGAATAGTGCCTCTGAGAATGCATGCATATTTTGATTCCGAAATGTTATGATCGATTGGGGTCTTGCAGAATGTCACTGGAATTCACTGTACAAAAATGAGGAGACAGTGTCATTGACTGAACAAGTGGAAAAGGCAACAGGTGTAGCATTTAGGATAAACATGAAATAAGATACAAGTAACTATACATACAGCAAACTTCCAATAAAAAGACATCAGGAAGAGCAAATACAGCAAGCATGGCACGGCACAGCAATTTTACTGCAACCTGGAATGATTAAAGGGTCATTAGATGTACTTCTAAACTTGGATTGAAATGTTTAACCTAAGAGAAAAATCTACTGTGAACTTTGAGGGATAGTTGAAGCCGAGAGCGCTCGTCAGATATCGTCCACATTACCCGCCCCGAGTTCTATTATATACTAGTTCTCCAATCAAACTTTGAGAACCGCATAGACGGAAATCCTTCATAGCACTGATAGGGGTTGTTGGAGGCTGTTTAATTAGTTGACATCGCTCGCACGTAATCATCAAAACAACTCACCTGCCTCAGCTGCTGGCGTTTGGTTTCAAATTGTGCCCCGACCAAGTCATCAGTGGATTGAACAAATACCAGTCACCCTCCTCAAATAAATAAATCAATACATATTTGTTTGTGTATGTGCGGTGTGCGCGCGTGGGCACGAAGTTTATCAGTTATATGCTTTGCCTCTAAACTTGTAGACTGTACAAATAACGAGCACCCGATTCAAATTTATATATATATATATATATATATATATATATATATATATATATATATATATATATATATATATATATATATATATATATATATATATATATATATACATATATGTTACATGCCTTTTTTCAAATACGTGGCAGCTCCACAGAGGAACAAGATAACAATGGCTACAATGCTCATCCTTAAATTGCTAAATCAAGGGCAATCCTCAGGTGCTCGAAACTTCTGCCGGCGGTTTATTGACAGCCTACACGCTCAGTCCCTCTCACTTCATTCTTGTATGAAACGTCCCTCTAGCCAGTATTTATTCTCCCTCTACTGCTTCCTCCAAAATTTTTGAAATGCATGCATACAATATTCACCAACCTAACTTCCTAACTTACTACAAACACAATGCATATATATATATATATATATGTATATATATATATATATATATATATATATATATATATATATATGTGTGTGTGTGTGTGTATATATATATATATATATATATATATATATATATATATATATATATATATATATATATATATATAAATATATACATATATATATATATATATATATATATATATATATATATATATATATATATATATATATATATATATGCGTGTATGTGTATGTGTGCGTGTGTATATATATATATATATATATATATATATATATATATATATATATATATATATATATATATATATATATATATATATTCATCCACTATACCCTAATATCAATTTCACTTTGACTAAACTTACCCCTACCCGGTATTGCGTATTGCGTATGATACGTACATCTGCCTCGACCTGGATTCGAACCTATGCCTTTTAGGCTTGATACAGAAGTAGATCGTTGACTGTACAATTCTATCAAGAGAGATACAAATTGATTTCAACTCTGCCATACATATTCCTGTTGCAAGAATATTCTGCACTCAGAATTGAAATCAACCCATCACCACTACGATAGCTAACCATAAAGTTTGTCTCACTTGGCTAGATTTGACATGATTTTTTAAACTGTAAAATAGTAATGCACAAGTACGACTCAATGTCGAAATCTCCTAATCTTGAGAATGAACTTATATCTCTCACTTTATCATGCCATCTGGCTTATGATATCCCTCTTAAAGCATTATTCTCAAATAAAAAAAAAACTTTGATTTAATTTCGTTGACATTCATGTCCGTATAACAAAACAGATTGCACTAGACCTATGTTTAACCTAAGGTTCGAATGCAATTTCAACCTAATTCAGCCTGCCCAGTGTCTGATATCAGTTGGGTCACTACTGAGTCGGGAAGATGGGTAAAACTTGCTGGTTTGCTAAGCAGTAAGCCTACCCTGGTCATAACATTAGGTACAATGGTACCAAGTTCCAACTTCATTTATGACCTGTGTGGTTCAGTTGGCAGCGCCCTCGCCTTTCAATTGAAATATCCAGGTTCGACCCTGAGTTAATTCACAGATTTATTTCCGCTCCACACGTGATTGTGTGTTGATTACTTCTTTCGTATTCACTCAGAAGGGATAATTCGAATGAAATGATGTCACCTGGGCCACTGCTGGGTCAAGAAGTTGGGTAAAAATTGCGTGTTTGCTAGGCAGTAAGCCCGCCCTGGTAAATGCCTTAGGTACAGTGGTATTTAAATTCCAATTTCTTATATGACCTTTGTGGTTCAGTTGGCAGTGCCCTTGCCTTTCAACTGAGAGACCTGGGTTCGATCCTGAGTTGAGTCAGAAATTTATTTCTGTTCTATAAGTGATTGTGTGTTGATTACTTTATATATATATATATATATATATATATATATATATATATATATATATATATATATATATATATATATATATATATATATATAGTGAATAACAATAGTAATTCCACCCAGAATAGTCTATGGTAAGATTAACTGAGAGAATATGAAAGATAATAGAATAGGCAGCTGAAGAGCAATGTGGTTTTGGGCAAGAAAATAAATGTGGGAACAGTGTTTTTGGTACACAGTTGCGTGAGAAGACTGAGAAGACATAAAAAGCTTTCTGTGGCGTATAGGGAAATCCTACTATAAGTTTACAAATTATTAATAAATACTGAGCAATGTAGAGGGTGTTGAGGGTGTACGGTGTAAAAGTTAACTTGGTGAAAGAGAAATTTAATGGATGATTTTCATAATTATCTTAAAAGGTACTGAAACTTGCCGAAGAAAATCTTCTTGTCTAATGTAAAAGCAGGTCTGAGGCGAGTCTCCAATGCCTTCAGTATCTTAATGGTTGGAGGGATGCGTAAGGACCAAGACAGGCCAATTTATGCAGGTGCAAAGTTGTACGATAAAATGGAGAGCAGATTGGGTATTGTTAACAGACGATCCAGTTTGAGTAGAGAGAGCGTAAAGAATTGCAGAGAACAGAAAATAGTACGTTTGAAAATACTGGTTAAACGATAACTCTGAACGTAAATGTGAGCAAGAATAATGTTAAGAGGGTAAATGAAAAAATGGAAGGCGGTACAATGAATGTTAATATAAATGACGAATTATTATAAAGCGTTGATTCATTGTGGTGGTTTGGTTGAAAGCGAAAATAACAGAAAAAAAATCATGGAAGGTTCGCAGGCGTAGTATACAAATGGCTTGGAAAAGAGGGGCATGTTGAAGGAAGTCAGAATTGGACTATGGACAGATTGTTGTGCCAACCCTCCTTCACCTATGTTAATATGTAGATGACGAACGTAATGGAAGGAAAAATGTTGAAGCATTAAAGATTAAATGTCCTTGAAAAACATTTAGGACTGCGTTGGAGAGAAGTGTGGGTATACGAAAAAGACAGTGGTTACAAGGTTAACATACATGAAAAGATACATCTAGGTATTTTGAGATGGTGTGGTCACATGGCGCGGAAGGAGAACGATGGGTTGGTGAACAGAGAGGGCTTCTGGGAATGTTGAAAAAATAATGCTCACATTCTTGGCCTACCGTTCCATAACCATTTTTTTTTTTTTTATTTCTTACTCTTAAAAACTTAATCATTCTTTTCAGTAACAAGTTTAAGTCAAGGACGGAAACAGCATTCAAATATAGTGAAATGAAGGGTGCTACGGTTACTAACGTTCGGAAGATGAATTAAACCGATATCAACTAAACATGAGTTAAAACAGTGTTTAAACAGCACATTAGATTCTGCTCGACTCTTCATTTCTATCTCTCCAGGAAAACAGATGAGCCATTTATGAGACCGCAGTGGGAACGGATGAATGCTAATTAATTAAGAGCAAAGCCTTTGTTAGAGATCTGAGATGGAAAACGAAACTAGAGTTTGTCCTCCACCTAAAATGATTTAACTTTAAAAGGATTTACCTGCTCACACAACCGCGCGCGCACAAATAAACACACACCCAATACCACTATACACATACATACATATATATATATATATATATATATATATATATATATATATATATATATATATATATATATTTAAATATGTAGACAGACATACTGTGTGCAGGCACGTATTTATACACACATACATATAAGCATACACATACATGCGCATATATATATATATATATATATATATATATATATATATATATATATATATCATATATATATATATATATTTATTTATTTATAAATAATACATATATAAATAAATTATCTTTGTGAATGAATGTACCATACTTTTGCAGAGTAATACTACAGATTTCAATGCCTTTTATATGAGAACATATTATAAAAAAAGGCTGTGTCGCCTAATTACCTAACCTAGCAACTAAGAGAAACATAATGTTAACAGGGGGATGAGTTACATTTTTGCTAGACGAAAAGAAAAGGGGAAGAACAAAGGTTGAAAGGATAAAGTCTGCTATCAGCAAGTTACTGAGGAAGGATAATAAAATATCCGGCACTCATGTAAGAGAAGCAAAGCAGATCGATGACGAAGCTCGACTCCAGTGTATTTCAAGGAACCAGTGTTGCAGATAGTGGTGGAATACACGAAGACACAATTTAAGAGACGTTGGATATATCAAAATAAAGGAATATAGTTACTCTGCCTGAAATACCTTATACCCGAGAAATGTAATGAAAGCTCCAATTATGGAGACCATGAAATGGAAATATCAGATGATTCTGCTTGATAAATATAGTACTCGCAAGCAAAGAACACTATCAGTTATTGGCTGTAGTTTCTGATTGTTTCTCAAGAATATTAACTACTAAGCTCCCACAAACATTTCCCTTTGATTAATAGAGAACCCCCATTACGGAACTTGTGGCCGTGACTTTATAATTAGGAAATACTTTTCATTTCACAAAACGTTAGCCTCCTTTTTCCTGAGGGGCTGTAAGGTCACACTGTCAGGAGCAGTCCCTTCACTACATTACTGAGGGGCCGTATCTCTGGCAGTGTACTGGATGCCGTTGCTCTAAAGCTCAAGTACTCCAGTGCCTTAAGTGACATGACGAAATTATATCTTACCTGCTACATATTTCTATAAGAAGTTATTCATTACATTAATTAATTTCCCTCTTCCTACAAATGGCCATTATATTCAGTTTATTATTGCTGCAGAAATTAACTTTACTTCTGGCTAGTCACTATAGAATGAGTTCATTTCAGATGTTAATATCAATGATAAAATGAATTGGGTATTTTCGCCTCCATTCTCATCTTAACCCTTTGATTACGGCCGAGATGAGACCTCACACTTACCACAATCCGGAGGGTTTTCAGACGGTAGTCACCCGTAGCATGCTACCAGACGCACGAAATCGTAAACAATCATTGTAATAGCGTTTGTATTTGTTGTTTTGCTGCAAATTAACCTGTTTTATTTATATGATAATATTGTGATAGTAGCGATCCGTGATATAGATATTATGCAATTAATGTAACAACACAAATAAATAAACATAGGATAAGTACTATATATCGGGGTTTAGTGTTGCCAGAGGTATAAGCACTGCACTGATTGAGGATGAC
The DNA here is from genome assembly GCA_039081455.1 of Macrobrachium rosenbergii. Classification (NCBI taxonomy): domain Eukaryota; kingdom Metazoa; phylum Arthropoda; class Malacostraca; order Decapoda; family Palaemonidae; genus Macrobrachium; species Macrobrachium rosenbergii. The sequence continues at coordinate 30,414,429 of JANJGK010000038.1, forward strand.
AGTCTTCTTTTTTTTTTTTTTGTCATTTTCTCTAATTCTGTTTGAATCCGTAAAGGACAGCTACATCACAGTTGTGTATTATAGTTAAAAATTATTTGTATATTCGTCAGAAAACTAATCATAAAGAATGTTCATCATTTTTATGGTTCCGCTTACTATTCCACTAGCTGGGCAAAAAAAAAAAAAAATGAGAGAGAGAGAGAGAGAGAGGCGTGACAGAATAAAAATTTTTACCTATGATTTATTCCTTCTAATTGTACATCAATAACATTGGAGAGTAAGTAGACACAATCACAATATTGGTTGCAATATTAACCACATTTCTGGGTAATATTTTTATCAATGATCAAGCACCCAGCTGACAAGGGATACGCAATCTAGAAATTCAGATGAATTCTGCAGTGTTTGAAAAATGGTTTAAAACCCAGCTTCTTCCCAATATAGGGCCATCTGCCATCATAGTGTTGGATAACGCTTCTTATCATTCAGTTCGAATTAATAAACCTCCGACAATGTCTGCCAAAAAGGATGAAGTTAAAGACTGGCTAATAAAAAATTAGTAAAGTTGCAAAGACATTCATGTAAAGAAAATGATTACGTGATTGACAGACTGGCAAGAGATCAT
>JANJGK010000038.1:30417553-30442553 GCA_039081455.1 Macrobrachium rosenbergii
ACATAATTTTGAATGATTTCGTATATTTGATCGCTCAGGATTAGATAACCTGCTACCTGTTCTATGACTTATGCCCCTGTGGGAATCTATGCGGACCTTCAACAGCCTCCTCGTGCATCCCACATATGTATATCCCGTGATCACATCCCGGGCAAGTGTACTTGTAAACAACGCTGGACGAAAACAGAGGACTGAGCCGGTCTTTGACTCTGAACAGAGACCCCATTGTAAAGGGATTTTTCGGGATGATTTTCAGGTTTAAAGCTGGAAAACTCTTTTGAATAATGGCTGTGCATTTTCTCCTAAAAGTATCATCATGCACGAAAGGGAAACTTGCATACATCTTTAGTTTCGGCACAGTCGATTCAGGTGTTGCCGGAGTCATTTTCTGTAGTAGCAGTTTATTTAGGGATCTGAAAAAAAGTCGTGATGGAAAACAATTATTATTGAAATATTTCACTAAAAAGGATATCTCATCGTGGAAACTCTTCCAGTTTGACGAGTGGGTGTAAGCCCTATGGAGGAGGGTTAAAATAGAGTTCAGTTTCAAATGAAAGAAACACGAACTATAAAAATTCATTCCCAAACCAGTAAATGTATTTTTTCTATACACACCTGTGTAAAAACCTCAGTCACCTCTGGAAATAATAAGATCAAGGAAGGGGAGTTTGTTATTTACCTCCTTCTCCATAGCGAACCTTATGTTTGGATGTTGTCGGATGACGAACTCCAGAAAGGACTCTGCATGACATTCATGACGAAATAGGGAGAACGTGTCGTCAACATATCTTCGATAAAATAGAGGGTGGAACCTAATGGGACATTCTTCTATTATGCGCTCCTCCAGGGAGCACATGAAGATGTTAGCAAAAATTGGACCAAGTGGTGATCCCATGGCCATCCCTTCAGTTTGTTTATACAAACTGAAGGCAAAGGTCGTGTCCAGCACGGCCAGCTCTAAAAGTTGTTTAAAAAATGTCCTACTAAAATTATTAAAAATTGCATCTTCATCAGTAAAAAGTTTGCTTAATATTATCTCAGTATTATTATTATTATTATTATTATTATTATTATTATTATTATTATTATTATTATTATTATTATTATTATTATTATTATTGGAGAAGCAATTCCACAGTTATGTATATGTACATATATTTAAAGATAAATATACAACTGTGGATTTGCTACTTCATTTTAAGACTCATGCTACTATGAGTATTTTTTTTATTACTATTATTTTTTTTTTTTTAGAATATGAATCCAATTCATACGGGACAAGCATACAGGGACCATTGACTTGAAATACAAGCCTCCAAAGTATATGGTAGACAGGTTTTCCAGGAATATTGGAAAAGTTTTCCGTGCGTCTTTAATAGTGTTCTTGAAGACTCTAAAACTTATTTCTTTTCCGAAGAAGAATTTTTATTTAAATAAGACAAGCGATTTAAACTACTCTGTATCCTTCAAAAAATCAACTATTATAATTTGATGCTGGTACCATAAAAAAAACTATATATTTATAACTTACTCTGCTATGCGAAAAAACTTAATCATTCCTTGCTGGAGGCAGCCATCTCTCTCTCTCTCTCTCTCTCTCTCTCTCTCTCTCTCTCTCTCTCTCTCTCTCTCTCCCCCTTAATAAGGTGATCAATGGCAATGGAGAAGCCTTGTTAAAACAAAAGAGGTCACTTTTCTCTTGAAGCTGACTGGATTACTGGACGCTAGTGATGACCATTTCAGGAAACAGAAATTCTTGAGACCACCTTATTTTTAACTATTGGGAAAAATTAACGCACACAGACGCACAAACCAGTGTATACACACACACACACACACACACACACACACACACACACACACACATATATATATATATATATATATATATATATATATATATATATATAAAATATATGTATATATACTTATATATACATATATTTGTGTATATGTATCTATCTATAATAATAATTTCCAAGTTGATCTTGTCCTCCCCGGGGTGAAATTTTCTAGAAAGCTTTATTGCCACGAAAATAGCATTTTTTTTTAAGAAATAAATGTAAATGTAGCGAAAAATCATCATCGTATCCTTTTCCCTCGTCGTCGGGAGGAGATATCTATCTATCTATCTATCTATCTATCTATCTATATGTATATATATACATATATATAGATATATAAATATATGTAGATATACATATATATATATATATATATATATGTATATTATATATATATATATATATATATATATATATGCATACATGTATATAATATATATACATATATGAATATATATATATATATATATATATATATATATATATATATATATATATATATATATACATATAAATATAAATATATATATATATATATATATATATATATATATATATATATACATATATATATAGATATATATATATATATATATATATATATATATAAATATATATATATATATATATATATATATATATATATATAAATATATATATATATATATATATATATATATATATATATATATATATATATATATATATATATATATATATATATATATATATATTTCTCCCGGCGACGAGAGAAAAGGATACGATGATGATTTTTCACTAAATTTTTAATTTCTTTCTTTTTTTTTAAATATTGATGTTTTCGTGGCAATAAAGCTTTCAAGAAAATTTCATACCTTCTGCTGCAAGAAAGAATCATTGTCGCCTGGCGCCGTAATATCTTCGTGTTTTTCCTGCAGACGTTTTAGAATTCTTCCGCTCATGCGTATAGCGCCATCACTCAATAGGTGCACTGACACCAAGGACTACAGTGGCCATCTCAGGGATCCTCCAGGAAGACGTCTTGAAGCCTTCAGAGACAGCATGTGAGCAAAGAAGGCGAAGTTTATGGTTAAAATGAACTGGATGACGAAGCAGATCGACTAAAAGAGATTTTCAAGAGGGAAAAGTACATCACGAGAATGGCAGATAGCTTCAGTCTGTAATTGTTTACTGCTGAAAGTATGGACTACTTCGCGGAGCAGTATGAAGTCGAGGTTCCCGCCTTCTGCGATTATTCGGCACCTCTACAGTCGTATTGTCACTCACGGACGCAAGCTCTTCATTCGAAATAAGGAAGGAAATAATCAAGAAGAGAGGAAGACAGTGGAACGGAGGAACTGAAGAATTTATACGAAATAAAAGGTAGAGAACTTGAGGTGTTTTCTAAGCTGATTGAGAGGGGATTTTGGATGCCCAAAATTACCGCTTGGAGCAGTTCTTCGCTCGAAATAAGAAAGAGAAGGAACAAAAAAGAGACGACATCGGCGTGGAGGTATACTGAAGAATGCTGACGAAGAATAAAGTAGATAACCTGAGGTGTTAGAAACTACTTCAAAGATTTTGGATTCACAGAATTACTTTTCGGAGAAGCAAGGAAGAATCGAAGGGATGATCAATATCGTCAGTAAGAGGGAATCTCATAAGTTTATAGAAGACGACTCCTTAAAGCAAAGAAGCTGTTTATGTGCCAGAAAAAGAACTCCAAGTAATGGTTATCGCGATGTTGAAATGATCTAAAACCTTCGAGATTTTCCTTGAAGACATTTTGGAATCCTTCAGTCCTCCGGCTCCTGGAAGGACGAGAGAAATGCCATTCGCGCATGCGCCGAGCTTCAAAGTGTCCAAGAACAATCTCCGAGATGCTTCAAATCGTCTGGAAGCCTTCGGAGACAGAAAGTGTCAGTTTTGAAAAGTAGGGTAAGAGAAAGCAAAGAGTATTGGTGAGGGGAAGGGTCCGACCCAGAGGCCGCTTCCTTCCTCCAAGGAAGCAGCCTATGGGTCTGACCCTTCCCATGGAAAGGGCCCAAGCCCTTTAAGGATTGGCCCCAAAAGCCTACAAGGCTTGCCAGTCTTTTGAGGGCAGCCTTGAAGGGAAGGGTCCGACCCAGAGGCTGCTTCCTCGGAGGAAGGCAGGTATCCTGTCAGGCTGGGGAAGCAGGCCTGGAGAGGGCCCAAGAACTTCAAGGATGAGGCCCAAAGTCCTCCTAGGCTGGCCAGTCTCTTGAGGGCAGCCTTGAAGGGAAGGGTCTGACCCAGAGGCTGCTTCCTCGGAGGAAGGCAGGTATCCTGCCAGGCTGGGGAAGCAGGCCTGGAGAGGGCCCAAGAACTTCAAGGATGAGGCCCAAAGTCCTCCAAGGATGGCCAGTCTCTTGAGGGCAGCCTTGAAGGGAAGGGTCCGACCCAGAGGCTGCTTCCTCGGAAGAAGGCAGGTATCCTGCCAGGCTGGGGAAGCAGGCCTGGAGAGGGCCCAAGAACTTCAAGGATGAGGACCAAAGTCCTCCAAGGATGGCCAGTCTCTTAAGGGCAGCCTTGAAGGGAAGGGTCTGACCCAGAGGCTGCTTCCTCGGAGGAAGGCAGGTATCCTGCCAGGCTGGGGAAGCAGGCCTGGAGAGGGCCCAAGAACTTCAAGGATGAGACCCAAAGTCCTCCAAGGATGGCCAGTCTTTTGAGGGCAGCCTTGAAGGGAAGGGTCCGACCCAGAGGCTGCTTCCTCGGAGGAAGGCAGGTATCCTGCCAGGCTGGGGAAGCAGGCCTGGAGAGGGCCCAAGAACTTCAAGGATGAGGACCAAAGTCCTCCAAGGATGGCCAGTCTCTTAAGGGCAGCCTTGAAGGGAAGGGTCTGACCCAGAGGCTGCTTCCTTGGAGGAAGGCAGGTATCCTGCCAGGCTGGGGAAGCAGGCCTGGAGAGGGCCCAAGAACTTCAAGGATGAGACCCAAAGTCCTCCAAGGATGGCCAGTCTCTTGAGGGCAGCCTTGAAGGGAAGGGTCCGACCCAGAGGCTGCTTCCTCGGAGGAAGGCAGGTATCCTGCCAGGCTGGGGAAGCAGGCCTGGAGAGGGTCCAAGAACTTCAAGGATGAGGCCCAAAGTCCTCCTAGGCTGGCCAGTCTCTTAAGGATAGCCTTGAAGGGAAGGGTCTGACCCAGAGGTTGCTTCCTCGGAGGAAGGCAGGTATCCTGCCAGGCTGGGGAAGCGGGCCTGGAGAGGGACCAAGAACTTCAAGGATGAGACCCAAAGTCCTCCAAGGCTGGCCAGTCTCTTGAGGGCAGCCTTGAAGGGATGGGTGGGCAGCCTTGAAGGGATGGGTCCGACCCAGAGGCTGCTTCCTCGGAGGAAGGCAGGTATCCTGCCAGGCTGGGAAGCAGGCCTGGAGAGGGGCCAAGAACTTCAAGGATGAGGCCCAAAGTCCTCCAAGGATGGCCAGTCTCTTAAGGGCAGCCTTGAAGGGAAGGGTCTGACCCAGAGGCTGCTTCCTCGGAGGAAGGCAGGTATCCTGCCAGGCTGGGGAAGCAGGCCTGGAGAGGGCCCAAGAACTTCAAGGATGAGACCCAAAGTCCTCCAAGGCTGGCCAGTCTCTTGAGGGCAGCCTTGAAGGGAAGGGTCTGACCCAGAGGCTGCTTCCTCGGAGGAAGGCAGGTATCCTGCCAGGCTGGGGAAGCAGGCCTGGAGAGGGCCCAAGAACTTCAAGGATGAGGACCAAAGGCCTCCAAGACTGGCCAGTCTCTTAACCCTATCTGGTGCAAGTTGGGTCTGGCCAGACCCACCCTACGGGATTTTTTTCATTTTTAGATAATTTTATTTAATAATCGTTTTTAGTTGATTCTATGATTACCAAAATATGGGAAATTATTAATTATTTTAATTTTCATTAGCCCTTTGATTACGGCCGAGATGAGACTTCACACTTACCACAAGCCGGAGGGTTTTCAGACGGTAGTCACCCGTAGCATGCTACCAGACGCACGAAATCGTAAACAATCATTGTAATAGCGTTTGTATTTGTTGTTTTGCTGCAAATTAACCTGTTTTATTTATATGATAATATTGTGATAGTAGCGATCCGTGATATAGATATTATGCAATTAATGTAACAACACAAATAAATAAGCTGCCAGTAATAAAGGAATATTCCAAAATCGGCAATTATTCCAACGGTCACGCCAACCAAATTCGACAAAGTGGAAGGTACAGCGAGCTGAAAACAAAGCAGGTCATTTCTGTCAAAGCACACGTGCATCTCAATATCACCTACATACATACATACAGTATATGTACAAACACACACACATTACTGCATCTATATATATATATATATATATATATATATATATATATATATATATATATATATATATATATATATATATGAATCCATGACAACGGCAACAATGATTACACGACACAACAATACATTTTGGACACTAGCGAATATGGATATTTGGAAGGTGACAATCGTATTTCCATGGCTGAGACGTGGGTGGTACGTGAGATGCCGGAATCCTTTTGATGGAAATGACCGGTCGTTGTTTTCTGCTCTTGCTTACCTTCCACCTGTGTTGAGTTTGGTGGCCCTGAACGCTGGAATACTACCTTGGGAATAGGGCCTGGGATTATCCCTTGTCCTTCGGACAGATTCCAATTCAATGTTTGATTGACGATGGCGGTCAAAAGTCAGGGGGAAAGTGGAAACAACCTCCTTGAATGGAAATCGTATTAGCCGCAAGTAAAAAGGGAGGTTCCAGAATCCGCATTTGTCAATGAAACAAGGAATTGGAGACTGCCAGGGCTTGGGATAATCCCGGGGGCCCATTTTCAAGCTAATATTCCAACGGTCACGCCCACCAAATTCGACAAAGGTGGAGGGTACAGCGGCTGAAAACAAAGCAGTTCATTTCTGTCAACAGGACACGTGCATCTGAAATGCCACCTACGCGCGTCGTCTGTCACACTTGCATGTGACATGTAAACACAATTGCCACCTCGCCACATTCACTAGGGATCAATATTATAAATCACATTGCTGATCAAAATGTGTAATTGTGTGGTGTGTGTATGTGTATGTATATATATACTATATATGTATGTATGTATGTATGTATATATATATATATATATATATATATATATATATATATATATATATATATATACATATATATATATAATTGACTATATATACATGTGTGAGTACTTATATATATATATATATATATATATATATATATATATATATATATATATATATATATATATATATATATATATATGAAGGCAATGCCCCGAAGGAAACAGAAACGAGTCTGCTAAGTAAAGGACAATACGTCGAAAAGCCTTGCAATACTCTGTTGCTTCTCTTTCCTTCGTGGAATTGTCTTTATTTATATATTCATCACGTTCCATATTCTCGTGATTCAGTTATATATATATATATATATATATATATATATATATATATATATGTGTGTGTGTAATATATATACAATTAATTACATATATATGAGTGTATATATATATGTATATATGTTTGTGTGTGTGTGTATGTAAAATACAAACACATACTCACACCTATCCCTATAAAAAATAAAAAATTGGATAAATTCCTGTTACAAAAAATGATTAGCCACATATGAACCGTATATATATATATATATATATATATATATATATATATATATATATATATATATATATATATATATATATACTCGTATATATATATATATATATAATATACATATATATATATATATATATATATATATATAATATATATATATATATATATATATATATATATATATATATATATTTAATCACTAACATTTTGGAATTTGTTCAATTGTTTTTGAACCAATATTCGGAGAAGTTGTAGGGTTTTGTAGATCATTTTATTCTGTTATAATTTTCTACAGATATTTTTCTTTTCCTTCAATTATTCTAGTGGTACCTGTTTACTTACATCTTATTTTTGAGAAACATCTAATGAAAATGTCAGCAAATGCCGCATGAAAGTTGGGTATTGTTCTTAAGTCCTCATATACTTATATGAGTGATTAAATCAGTGCAACATTTTTTAGGTAATTTGTCCTTCCTTTACTAGGATACTGTTCTCCGGGAGATGTCTGCTTCTGCCAGAGATTTATATCTTTTAGAGTGGTTCGAGGTGGAAGGTTTCTTTGGCAGCTATGCCTTGGACTATAGACGGATGGTCTCTTGTTTGTCACTTTTTCATAAGTTGTATTTTGACATATCTTTCACATTCTCAGTTGATCCCTGATCCCCTGTTGCTGCTGAGAGAGAGCAACCAGATTCGCTGAACAGCAGCATCAATGTGCAGTAAATGTACCTCGCCTTCGAACTTTTCAGTTCCAGGGGACCTTTATTCCTCACGCCTTACGACTGTGGAACAGCCTCTTTACTGAGGATGTGTTGCAAACGGAACTTCAAAAGTTCAAGTGAATGTAATGCATTACTACCCTTATGCAATACATCTTGTATTTAATACTTTGTTTACATTTTTATTTATTTATTGTTAGTACATCTGTTTTCTAATAACTGATCTCCTCTTTCTGTATTTCCTACTACCTTCTGTTATTTCACTCGAATGAACACCATTTTCTTAGGATGCTTGAATTTCAAGTTAGTTACCCCTGTGGGCTTGTTTCATATGGATAGGGTTCATCTTCTGAATAATAATAATAATAATAATAATAATAATAATAATAATAATAATAATAATAATAATAATAATAACAACAACATTGTCTATATTCATTAATCTCATGGTAACGGTTATTATATTGTTATTATTATTCTCATATATCATAAATCATCAATACCATGATTATCAGATTTACATTACATCCGACTCATTTTATATTTTATGATATCCAGTCTTCAAAGGACAGAAAAGGAACATTAAACGCAAAATAGTAATTTACTCTCTCTCTCTCTCTCTCTCTCTCTCTCTCTCTCTCTCTCTCTCTCTCTCTCTCTCTCTCTCTCTCTCTCTCTCACTAAAGACTAAAGCCATAATTTGATGAAGAAAATTATAATACGGATGAATTTCAACATTTATTTTTACCAAAATCTTTTTGCTGTAGATAAAAAAACAAAATCAGAAAATGTATAAACACATAAGACTCAATATGATTGGAAGAAGCTTTTATGACATAAGTTGAATGAAATCAAACAATGTGAATAACAAATGGTTATGAATCTGAATATTTAATAAGCTGGACATAATAATCTTGACAAAACTTTTACGACAGAATTCTAGTAATTCAGAAGTGTGTGGTATTCTCTGAAACAAGGAGCGACACATAGTCCTACATTGCAGTCTTTACACATGAAATATGTCTGCTGGCCTTTCTTGGGCCTACGGGATGTATGCGAGCACACACGACATCTTAGTCTAGGTCGCAGTTGTTTTTCTGTTGAGGGAACTGGATCAGGAAAGTGTCTTTCTGTTAGCCGCCTTGGCTGCGTTATTACGGTGCGGGTAATTATCTTGTTAGGTGCTGGAGGGTACCTTTCAATCAACTGCAGAACGACTGACTTAGAAAACTGTAAATATGACCCTTTCTTGCCAGTAACAAATCCATGCAAGTGATGACAGTTTACTAGTATCATATCAAGCAGACGGAAAAATAGTTTTATGTACCATCTCGTGGTTTTACGGATACACTTCACAGAACTAATAAGCATGTCGTTCTTGTCCACAATCCGCATTTTCTTATTATAGTCAACAACGCATGCAGGTTTTTGCACAAATTCCCCTGGTCGACACCTTTTTTCACAGTCTACCATTATATTTTCATGTACTGAAGATAACATATACACTGTCCTGTTATCCTGCCATTTTAAACCTAATATTCCATTGCAGTTTTGAGACGAAATCTCAGATTTGTTCACATCAGGAAATTTAGGCATAAATTTCCTATTTTTCCGGACTGTTCCACATGCTCCTGTTTCGTTGTCGCCCAAATACTTGAGCAGTTTTGGGCTGCAATACCAATTATCGAAATACAGGATGTGATGTTTTCCGAGATGCGAGGCCATAAATGTTTTTACCACAGAACCAGATACCCCTAGATCCTCATCTACCAATATCTCTGTATCTTTTCCAGTATAGATTATAAAATCGACAATATAATCCGTTTTGGCATCACAAAGTTCAAATATTTTCACTCCAAATCGACTTCTTTTATCTGGAATGTACTGCTTGAAACTTAGCCTTCCCTTCCATAACATTAAACTTTCATCTATGCATAAATCCTGGAAAGGTTGAAATTTTTCCCGGAATTTTCTACGCACACTGTCGAGCACGGGTTTAATTTTTTTTTAGTTTATTATCTGGGCTTGTTTCCTGTGAATTATCAACGAAATGTAGAACCCGTAGAATTTGAAGAAATCTGTCCCTTGCCATCAGCCTTCTCACTCCTTTTGTCTCGAATGTCTCAAGCGTAGTCCAGTAATCTACGATGCGATGTTTACTTATATGCGACATGATCATAATCACACAAAGGAACCGTATCATTTCCTCCACAGTAACCTGAGCAAATTTTCGCAAATACTTTGGCACTGCATCTCCTAGCGTATCAACAAGGAATCTCTGATAACGGTTTGTCTCTTCAGCAATCAGCCCCATAAATTCGTTGTCGAAAAATTAAAAAAAATAGTCTACTTCCTTTGAATTTTCATTCACATTACATTTCGACGTAATGCCACTGCCACTGCTGTCAAATATGAAATCTCTGGGCTGGAAATTGCTGGCAGCCCACTCCCACTCATCACCTGGGTCACTTCGCTGTCTCCGCCTTCTTTTGACACCTTGGCTTTCATTTGTAGGTGGCAGATTTTCGTCATTTTCACTGTCGGTTGATATTTCATCACTGTCTCTTGTACCAGGACCATAATTATCCATTTCATTTCCTTCTAAATCCGATTCATTTTCATATCCAGAAAATGAGTCGAGGAGGTCTATAAAATAGTTATCCTCGTCGAGAGCTCTTCTCTCGATCTGCCGGCGGTCAACTCGAGGATGTCGTACCCTTGACCCGTCCTCCTGTGACATCTTGATGAAGACTAATGAATTTTAGGGAAACACGTGAATTTATATGAATTCACTGTATGGCAACTGACAGACTGTTACCATATCAAGAAAAAGAGGCCAGTATTTCAATCATCAGTCCTTCACATAAAAGGAAATTACCGGTGCTCGTATACGACACAACAGTGTTCCGGGCCAGTTTATTAAATGCGTCGTATACGTTACAACCGAAATCAAAGGGTTAACTTCTGTCACACAGTCAGACTTTCTGGGACGAAGGACAAAGACATTAACACGCACAATAAATTTCGCTGTTGGACAAAAAATAAGCTCTTATTCATAAGAGGGTTGCCGTGTTTTCAACTGCAGAATCCGATTTAGTGCACTTACTATTTTTATCTATGCATAGACAAAACTGTTTTCAAACAGCAAAATGATCATACTATACCTCGTGCAAAAAATATATTTTTACAGAATAAAACTATAACAGCCACCAAATATCGAAACAACAACTACAAACATTTTAATTTGTCGCCATATTTGTTACGAAGAAAATAATTATGCTGTAATAGAAACAAAATTCATTTCTACCTTTATCAATTACGTATAGACAACTTATGAAAAACCTATGAACATTCTCCTCATTACTATTGTTGTAAATAATGAATACCGATGCAACTTTAAGTGCGATCTAAAATATATATATATATATATATATATATATATATATATATATATATATATATATATATATATATATATATATATATATATACATATAAATATACATATATATATATATATATATATATATATATATATATAAAGTATATAAAGAGAACGGTGATACTATTGAACAACATATTACAGAAACCACCTCCACTTTAAATCAAGTTGCAACCTATCTCCTAAATATCAGGTAAAAAAATATTCGGCAATACAGCAGATTTTTCTGCATAGTTAAAAGGCGCCAATAACAAACAAGTACAATTACCGACTTTCTAAAGTAACGAATTACATAACTACACAGCATAATATCAACATTATACATACTCCTCATCACTCATATTCAGGAAAGCAAAACAATTCAACAAGTAATGGAAGAAATCAAGTCAACAACAGGACAATGAATAGGTTCCTTAAAATATAAGCGAGGAAAAGCTACAGCCAAAAGCAAACGCACTGCTGCAATGGAAGGAGAAACACCACTAAACGCTTGACAAGTGAACAATTTACTACATGTCTTTATTGCCTTTTATTGTTTGCTTGAGGGACACCGACAAGAAGGGAGGGAGACTTACATCAACGTAAATGGAAATAAATTTCAGAGCGCCTTTCTGCGCTTTACTCAGTACTGAAATATATCTTATCTATATAAAAGAGAGAGAGAGAGAGAGAGAGAGAGAGAGAGAGAGAGAGAGAGAGAGAGAGAGAGAGAGAGAGAGAGAGAGAGAGAGAGAGAGCGTAAATAACAAATAAAAAGTTTGGATCAAAACACCTCCGCTCCGGTTAGCCCAATGGACTTTATAATTAGACAAAATAGGTAATACCTATCTAACTGGCCAACGGTTCTTATTTGAATTGTCTGAAACAATGAAAAATGTTTAACATTCGCACTCACCCAAAAATCATAACATTAAACGCTGGATATCAAAACATATTTCTTAATAAATGGGAAATTATTGCTGTTAAAACTTAAGGAACCGGTTTATCTTTTGAAGACCTCATCTTTCTAAAACGCTAAAGTTTCTGTCTCATTCTCTTGAACCGCCATCTTTTTCTTATATTTTTAAGAAACGGGGAACTAAAAAAAGAAACTTTTAAGCCATCTCTCTCTCGCTCTTCCTATCTAGATTATCATCACCCTTATATTCCTCCATTTTTCAACTTTCCTTCTTCTTCTCTCTCTCTCTCTCTCTCTCTCTCTGTGTGCCCAGTTATCCCCTTATCTACTCATCTATCACTTTGTGTTATCAGCACTTTTATCTCTTCCAACATATTATCCTTCACTGAGAATGAAAAAAGTTTCTCTGGATCAATTTCGTCCCATGCGTAAAACTCCTGAGCCAAGCAACGCAGCCTTAGGAAGGAATGCATGAAACTCAGCAACTATTTTTTTCCTATTTCTGACCATCGCCTCCTATCTTCCGCCGTCTCCTATCTCTGACCTCTGTGAGAGAGTTTCCATGAACAAATCCCAACGTCCTTGAACAGGAGACTCGGGCTCGCGCACGTACCAACTTCAAATACGCTGAATTCGAGGTTTAAAATTCCTCGGCAGTGATACGACACGAAATCCTATCCATCCTTTCTCTCTCTCTCTCTCTCTCTCTCTCTTAACTTCAGTCTTCTTACTGCTCGCTTGGGTCAGTCATCCTCCTTAAATGAGGCTTTTCATTTCAACCATAAAAACTTTAATGTTGCGGGAGATCATTATACTTTCAGTTTTTTCCTTCCTCCCTTCTGAATTATCTCTTCTGATTGCTTCTGCTTTCTTTCTCGAACTATTTCACTTCAAACTTTAAAACTTCCAGTAAAATAAAACATACATATTTCTGTCGGTCTCAACAATTTCAGTCCCCCTACCCCTCGCCAAGCTCATTAAATATCCCTCAACGAGGTAAATCTATCGGAGAATTGCTCTTTCATTTGTCACCCTCTGGTTTCACCAAATTCTTTCCTATTCTATATATTCTGAGCCATCTTAATGATGAAACATTTAAACAAGATTTACATAAAGGGAACCCCTGTCATAAAAGCTGCTGTGTTTATTAAAAAATCCTTTAACGAATTAAATCTATTGGAGAATCAATGTTTTATTTGTCATTCACTGGTTTCGTCTTTCCTTTCTAGGAATTTCGAGGCTTTTTAATAATAAAAGATGTAAACAAGATTTATGTAAAAGAAGCCCAATCACAAAAGCTGCAGTGTCACAATTTTTCAGTAATTCAAATTCACAAGATTGCTACAGAAAATTCATAGCTTTGTATCATATACTTTTTTCATATGAATATCACAATCCTTGAACATTCTTTTGAGATTTAATTTTAGCTAATAAACCACAGAACTATTGAAAATTTTACTGCTAATTATCCCTAAGAGTTTGCAACACCCATTTTTTAAAACAAATGTTTATTACATATAGAACTTAATAGAACGGTGCAACATTCTTACAACATTTAAATTACTATTCATAAAATGAAGAACAGAAGAACTTACGCTACTTACGAACGCAGCATAATATCTGTTTAGCAGAAAATTTGAAGTATTGATAGCATTCATAAATTTTCATCAAACACCAACTAGATATTACTTTCGCCAAAATAACACTAAAACTTACTTTAACTTTTTAGTTTTCTGAAAAGAAAAATATTGTGACGGCTTTGTCTGTCCGTTTGCACTTTTTCTGTCCGCCCTCAGATCTTAAAAACTACAGAGGCTAGAGGGCTGCAAATTGGTATGTTGATCACCCACCCTCCAATCATCAAACATACCGGTACCAAATTGCATCCCTCTAGTCTCAGTAATTTTTATTTTATTAAAGGTTAAAGTTAGCCATAATCGTGCGTCTGGCAACGATATAGGTCCGGCGACAACCAGGCCGTGGTTAAAGTTTCATGGGCCGCGGCTCATACAACATTATACCGAGATCACCGAAAGATAGATCCATTTTCGGTGGCCTCGATTATACGATGTACAGAAAACTCGATTGTGCCGAAGAAACTTCGGCGCATTTTTTACTTGCTTCTAACCAACTCAAAAAAATTATTCTCAGCCTTCTTCATTTACACCATTTCTTTAAAAGAATCTATTTCTTTCCAGTGTCCTTGAAATATCAAGAGTAAATCGGTTCGTGCATTACTTTTTGCTATTCCACTTTACCTGTAAAAATATCCACGGTAAAAAAAAAAAAAGTATTGTAAAAGAAATGCACTTTTCATGTAACCAAACTTACTCTATTATTTAAACCGGAACTATTGTTAAGTAAAATCGCACTATATACAAGCAGAAGAGCTTACAGTCACTCGCATTATCAAGATCGAAGAATAAATTCCAAGATTATTTCTCAAACTATTA
This sequence comes from Macrobrachium rosenbergii, assembly GCA_039081455.1. Lineage (NCBI taxonomy): Eukaryota > Metazoa > Arthropoda > Malacostraca > Decapoda > Palaemonidae > Macrobrachium > Macrobrachium rosenbergii. The sequence continues at coordinate 30,432,525 of JANJGK010000038.1, forward strand.
CATATATCATTAATTTTATTGTTATTTTCAATTTTATCTTAGTTTAATGTCAGAGGTTGACACAGATCAAAAAGTCAGAGGTTGACACAGATTAAAAAGAGTGATTGAAATTATAAGTTTAAGTCACTTTATGATTACTTCGATTACATATGAAAGTTCGTGCAAAATAATCGCCGAATGGGGTATACATGGAAACTCTGTAGCACTCTACACCATTACTCGATGTCACATAATATAAGGTAATGAGACATTATAACAGGAGACACACTCATGAGTCTAAACTCACAAGTTGTAATTCAAGTTTAACAGAGAGAAAAATAAAATCCACACTTGAATGAACAAGGTGTTAACCTAGGCCAGGTAAGCCACAGGTAATGCCGTAGAAGCTTTCCCATAGGCTGTCTAACATATCAATTAAATGGTAAAGATAGGTGCCATAAGGCCTTTTAGCTACCTTGCACCTCAAAAAACAATAAGGTTACCACGCAATCTCCTCATACAATATTTAAATGAGAAATTTAACTGTACACCCCAAGCTCTCGTTACAACGCGCTTGAAAAAAAACAAACACTGGGGCAAAAGAGAAACGTTTTCCTGCTCTTGATTTCCTTCTAGTATTCAGTGTAATTTCGTTTTATATACAAAAAAGATGTACAGGTTGATATTAAGAGCAAATGACACGCAAACCTGCCAGACTTGTTTCGTATCTTGAATATTTGATAAAAAAAAAAAAAAAAAAATAGCGCTAGTCAAGATGAAGCCAATTACTGATGAGAACAGAGCTTCCATATAATTGTCACTTTCGAATATTTGTCAATTTTGTACAGTGAAAGCTGCTTTAACGATACTAACCGAAGGATATTGCACGAGTATAGTTACTTGACCTCAATATCACTAAGAATTTTAAATAATGAATACAGTCAACTCTACTGTAGATAGCAAGGAAAGGCGTGCGGGACCAGAAACAAACCGGTATTCGCAAATGGATGCATTTTACGTACAAAGATAGTGTTCCCAAGGACGTTACACACTAAACAGGAGAATTCAATATTCAGGTCGCTCTGGCAGCCTCCACCTGTGGTAAAAGCGAATCACACCCTTGCCGACATAGTCTGCTACCCCTGAGACACGGTGCACAGTTTCGTGGGAGATCAACTCTAGAGAGAGAGAGAGAGAGAGAGAGAGAGAGAGAGAGAGAGAGAGAGAGAGAGAGAGAGAGAGAGAGAGAGAGAGAGAGATGAAACGCTGGCATGCCGTTGAAAAGTGATAGAGAAAGAGGAGTAACGGAAACGTGTAACTCTCTTGTATCATTATCTGTGGGTTCATTTCCATTATTAGTGAGGTCTTAATGCGCTGCGGCAATCACAAGTAAATAAATTGTTGGGATATCTGTAAGAAAAAAATTGATCTTGAAGTGTACTGCCATATTTTGCTTCAGCGTCTGGGCTAAAGGTAACTGCATTGTCATTTGAAACACTGAAAAAAGAGCTGTCAGAACTAATTACCTATTCTAAGAAATTGTGGGTTCAGATTTTGCTAAGTATCTGTGATTGCTAATTGCAGGCTTTCCAAGGTATATCAATTCTATGGTATAATAATGACTTTAAAAATTTAAAGTGGGCCGACTCGACTCTTACATGACAAAACCGATTGCCAGGAGAGGTATATTTTCTTGTTCCAGGTGATTTGGTTACACTCATAAGGCGAGAAAAAATGGAGTAATTAACAATGAATCAGAAGTGTGTGAATTTAAATAATTTTTTGCCAACGGGAAAAAAATCCTTTCTACGTTTCCCCTGATATTCAGGACTGTGTTATCTTCGAAGTCACTGAACTGCGATTCTTAATTAAAGAGATTCTTATCGCATTGTGTTATATGCTAGACATGTGATATATTAAATTACAGTATTTTCAAATAGCACCTGGATCATCAAAGCATTTCAATTCGGTTGCATTTTTAATAACCCTGTGTCATCTCCATGCTTTACGGTACTCGGGCACCATGGTGTTACTTTTCCTTCATTCTCTGAGTTAGGTGTATTCTGAACTAATATTAGGATAATACTGACTTTGCTCTAGTATCACTAATTATTATTATAATTTTATGGAAATTACTCAAGGTTATGATTCCAAAAGAAATGCAAAAATTGTTCTTTATATTTTCATCAGGTGTTGCTTACTATTACTTCAAGGAAAGCACGCTAGGATATTTAGAACATGCGTGTCTTTTTTTTATTGGACTGTTTAATAAGAAGTGTAACGCACATTTTTGCATTAACTAAAAGTTTCCTTTTCTCTAGTTCTCAGTTTGGTGGAAGTCCCTTCGTATTTTCAGCTCTTTGAGTTGTTTGTTACTTGTTATAAAACGTATGAGAATAAATTACCATAATACGTTTAGTAATACTGCTTAATGATGATACGGTGATGGTGATGCTGATAGGTACTGCATATCACCTGCCCTAATTGTTTTCATGTACACTCTCTTTTTTTTTTTTTGGTTCTAAGATTATTAGAAACTATTCATCGAAACCTGTGAAAGGAAAGTGAAACACAAAAAAATATAGAGAAGTTACATTCCTAAATAAACTCAAGAGGATTAATCATAAAAATACTGAAGAGTCTTGAGCTTTAAACAATCGTTGATTACATACATCATATACAAAACTAAGGATTTAGATTAGAATGGTAACTGATATCGATTAATAATGAAGAGCATGTACTAAGCTCAGGTGGAGAATGAGCTGATATTTTCAATACAGGAACAAATCTTGAATTCTTGTTGTAGGTACTCTGCTGTTTGTTTGTTGCACAGGCTGCACATGTTAGGAGTGTGCAGACTTTTGCAATAAAATCTTTGGCTTCATCACTACCACCTAGTTCCTGTTTTGACTCTTAGTTGGCCATTTACATTCCGAACTCTACAGCACAGAATCTAAACGCTTTGCAACAATGTATGTATATACATATGTGTTTGTATATATGTATGTATGTATGTATATATATATATATATATATATATATATATATATATATATATATATATATATATATATATATGTATGTATATATATATATATATATATATATATATATATATATATATATATATATATGTGTGTGTGTGTGTGTGTGTGTGTGTGTGAGTGTGTGTGTGTGTGTGTGTTTGTGTCATTCATACGCACGTGACAGTCATCATTTTAAAAAAGAATAAAACATGAAGGGTGAGGACGGAAAATAACAACATCAATAACATGATTAGGGTAAAACCTTGTTGTTCAAGTTTCACATACTGACGAAACGGAAAAAATAAAGATAACATATTAACTCAGTTTATCTGTATCATAAAATCAGAATTTCCATGCATGAAACAAGGGGCAGCAATATCTCCAAAATCTTTATGGACTTGCGTTATACAGGGGTACAAATTGTGCCAAAATATGAATATTCAGGTTTTTTTTTTTCAACTAACGGGTATGAAAATGTACGAATCAAATCGACCCCATGTGTCCAAATACGCACTCTGTAATATTTCTCTTGACGGAATATGTTAATATATACAACATGCATAAGGAGAAAGCGCAGCCATAACAGCAGGTAAAAATGAGAATCAATCTAATCTTTCTATCAAAAATCTTATTTCCCCTATTCGAGCCTCGAGATTAGAATTCGCTAATTTCAAGAGAGAGAGAGAGAGAGAGAGAGAGAGAGAGAGAGAGAGAGAGAGAGAGAGAGAGAGAGAGAGAGAGAGAGAGAGAGAGATAGGCTCTACATTGCAAACTTTAAAATCAATACCATAAAAAGCAAAATTAAACGAGAGGGTGCCAGAGAGAGTAACGAGTGCAAAGACGGATTCCAAACATCTTTTCAGGATACCTGTAAATTATGACTTACACATGCAAGGCACTGCATGACCAAAGGCACTGTAATTATGAATAAAATTGAATTCTTCAACTCATAATATCTTAGCTCTTCGGTTACAGTTTACGGCAAAACGATGAGAACGACCAAAATTTATATATCTTATCCTATGTATATGTGATTAATTGACTTACAACAACTACTTATTCTCCTGAAAAAATTCTAGTTGAGAAATTCGTAGTGGTTAAAGTCAAATATTACATTTTCAATTTCTTGACTTCTACTGAATTCAGTAAATACCAGTGTACATCCTTCCACGTTACACTAATTATTAACAAAATACTTAATAATAAATACAATAATAACAACAACTAAAATTGTAAATGACAGGAGAAATATGGGTGAAAATCCACAATAATGTATATTTGTAAGTACTCAGTTCAACAAATGAAAAAAATAGATAATTAGGTAATATTTGCGCCGTTTTTGCTTACCCATCTCTGTGTCAGCAGTTTTTGAAAGAAGGAAGTGCCTGATAACCAATGAAGAATATCATCTTACTAACCGCGAAATACTAACAGAACTACACATATTCTTTTCTTGCTATTACGTAGTTGCAAGGCATAAAGTACACATTTAAAACATTCCTTCTGACAATCATAAAGTTTTTGAACAAGTATTTCAACTCTTAACCTCTGGTCACGTATTCGCCCCACCCCCGCCCCGCCCCGGGAGAGAGCATGTATTCTCTCATCTCTTCTCAAATACTGAGAGAGAGAGAGAGAGAGAGAGAGAGAGAGAGAGAGAGAGAGAGAGAGAGAGAGAGAGAGAGAGAGAGAGAGCAGGGTGGGGATCTTCTCAAGTAAAGGTGGGCGAGGAATCAAAATTGAATTGTTTACTTTTACTTGAAAAGCCAACTACAACACCTGCTCTCCTGAAGATGCTGCGTGACAATCAGGCGTCATCCGCTCTTTTGGCACTATGAAGAGGCCATGGGAGAGTGAGATTGGCCAGATATCAAGTGCCACTCACATGTTCCGTATTTGAGTGACTCATCGTTCATCTGATCAGATATTATGATTGTGGAAATGTCTCTTAAGAGTATTTTCGTCTGGCTGGTCTAGTTATCCACTGTTAAACACCAATGGGCACTATATAACATTTTTTTGATGACAGACAACCCTTACAGCCATGCGAAATCTAGGCTGACATGTATTAAATGATAAGGATATTGCTGTTGTTGATGCTTTTAACGAGTCTAGAACTGCTGAATTTTATGTGATACTCCGAAGGGTAATGCCCTAGTATCCTACTCCTTTTAAAATTTATAAACAATACAACCTGCTAATGATGCAGCATCTGCTGCAATGATCAGCTTAAACAAATGCATATGAAGTTTCTATTATCTTTTCCACATTTTGACCAATAAGTTGCACAGTCAGTGGGAAATGGGGGTTAACTTCGGGGAAACTCACTCCTTATCCCACCTGCATTTTTCCGAAATGTAACGCTTGAACATTGCGTCGGCTTCCTCACTGGCCGGTAAGAGCTAAGGAATGACGTCACTGAATAACTTTGCCAGATACTGATACTGTCACGCTAAGCATATACCACCTCTGATTTTTACTCTGTCATCATCTTGTCTTTCTGTCATTTTTTTATTCTCTCTCTCTCACTCCCCTTTCTCATTTTTGGAGTTACCTATTCGTATTACATAATATCAGATAGAATAGTTCCCTCTGTTCTTATATGTATCTTCATATTCATACAGCCTCTCTCTCTCTCTCTCTCTCTCTCTCTCTCTCTCTCTCTCTCTCTCTCTCTCATCTCTCTCTCTCTCTCTCTCTCTCTCCACTGTCTTTTCAAGGCAACTGAAAATGTTATTCAATATTACTGTTATTTATTTGGTCTGCTATATAAAAAAAAATTATAAAATCCTTACTCCCTCCAAAATACGTTGTAAGCTACTCAAACTTAAGATATCGTCTGAAACATCTATCTTTCTTTCTTGCACATTGCACAATATTGATAATGTAATTTTAGCCTTTTTAAAGATAATTTTGCAACATAAATGTAAATAAAGTAACATATATAGTAATGGATGTTGACATTAAACTCAAAGCAATGTTTAGTAGACGAATGACAAAACGTTCTTTTCTTAGCAAAATCTTTTTATATTAATTTTTGCCTTATTACCGTATAAATTACAGGCCTTATAATAAAATAAAAACATTTACAAAACATGGACCAGTAAATTTAAAACGAATATGCGCCCCCCCCCCCCACCCTCTCTCTCCCTCTCGCGTTTGACGCTACTGCGTAATATCAACAGTAGTTGTTCGCTAATTCCAGTGGTAGTGATATTGCTACTATTGCCGTTTTGACAATTTATCACTTCTTTCAGCATTATAATCATCAGAGAAACAATTCATTAAGTTAACGAGTCACCTCCATGTTAAACTTTCAATTGTTTTCCGAAGGGATTAATTAAAGACCTTCATGTCTGAAAACCATATTCAGATCACATTCCAGCGATTAAGTTAAAGCTGGTTAGCAACTATCAATACTGATAGTGGCGGATGTAGATACGGCAAGCTATCTCCCAAACGTGACTTCCATAATAATTACAGTTCGCACAGATTTCAACATAATGACACATTGATAGTGTATATGTCGATCCACTGTCCTTGTTTGGTTTTAACATTCTGCATTCGGATCTTCACTTATACTTGTGTATGCATAACACATTTACAAATACAATGAAACAAAAGAAACCTCTTCACAGGAAAAACAAAACGAGTACTTTAGCGTAAAATTAATTTCGTGACACTACGGCTAAAAGGAATCGTATCCTATACAATTCACCTAAAGAAAGCACAGGTCATCTAAACATTCACCAGACTTCACAAAGATGTTTGGTTTCACCATCTGGCAACCACTTCACAAAATAGCATGACCTTGGGCACCTCAGATCCACATGGCGTTAACATCTGGCAATGAAACACGGCGTGACATCAAATATGGGACATTATTAATAAGCTTGCAATGCTCAAGAGGTAGAAATTAGGGAAACAGAAATTAGGGAAACATCGCCCTGCATCTATAATTCTGAGCCCTCGAAGGTATTTGGTGCTACCTTTGGCTCAATACTTGTTTTTGCGCTGCACATGAAAAGGGTCACCAAATATAGTGCTTCCAGAAATCTAGGTGTTGTATCGTAGGTTTAAAATATTTACAAAGATGTTGGTATTAGGGTCTCTACTGAAATCTTGTTTGAATGTCAGTGGGCTCTTTGGACTGTCATCTTTTACTAATAATTGTATGAAGTAGTTGGTATTTATCACACATCTGACTCAATATTAGGGCAACTTCGTAGACAAAGCATGGGATAGAGCCGAGTGATTCCACAGTTGAGGCCTATCTGCAATATATGCAAGACAGTTACTTGCAAGAATAATAAGACACTCAAAGGCAACTGAGGGAATGCACAGATGGTGCCAAATAACTCAGTTCAACACTGAATGCATAATACGTTAACACTGAATGCTCCAACACAAATTACTGAAGGTGATCGCACAATGGAAAATAAATTAAAATCAGACAGAGAAATAACAGGAATAGCGACTAACTAAGAAACCTTATTCCGGTACATTATCTCCATCAACATGACGGTGTCCTCGTTCGATAGGGTGCTGGCGATGGAGGAGGGAATTAAAATGCCACTACAAAATTATACTGGTTCGAACCTCGGGGTCAAACATGTGAAAGGTTCGAGGGTCAGGCAAGGGTAAGGGCATGTGTCCTCGGTGGCATTCTGCGCTCTTCTCTCTCTCTCCATTGTCGTTGCATCGTCTATTAATAACCTCGGAGATTACCCCATCGCATCCAGGTAGGTGGCGCAAAGGCCAATCTTCGTCACGTTTTCTATATAGACCACATGGCATCAGTTAACCTCGTGGAGGGTCAACATGGTGACGGCGCCAACTTTCTCTTTTTTGGCTCCTCCTTTGCCCACTGCTTGGCGTCAAGAAGGTATGAAGGTCACCTGGAAACAAGGCCTTAGGCAGTCATTTTGAACAGAGAGAAGGAGTAAAGACAACAATTTTTTGGAATGAAAGAGAGAGTTGACGCAGGGGTGAACGAAAACCCACAGTCCTAGTAATTAAAAAAATTGAAATTAATTTTATTTCTCTCTCCAGAGCTCAGTGGTCTGATTACAGTAATTGTACGTTACGGATGTAAAAACGGGTGAGGTTGCTTGGAAAGAAATTTCCTTCGTCACAATATATATATATATATATATATATATATATATATATATATATATATATATATATATATATATATATATATGTATATATATATACACATACATATGTATATACTGTACACATACAATATATACATATATATATATATATATGTGTGTGTGTGGAACGTGATATATAAATAAAGGCAATGCCACGAAGAAGAGAGAAACGATAGAGTGGTACTAGGCCTTTCGACTTATTGTCCCTATGTAAAGGACAATAAGTCGAAATGCTTAGGTTCGCTCTGTCGTTTCTCTTTCCTTTGTGGCATTGCCTTTATTCATACATATATATATACATATGTATATATATATATATATATATATATATATATATATATATATATATATATATATATATATATATATATATAAAGTGGTGACAAGCTTGCCATGGCAACAAATACCAGTTGTTACTATACTGAGTGGAACGACGACCAGAAAGTTCGATATTAAATCTCTGACTAGGAACGGCCCATTGGTCCTTGCCTTTGCTTGCTTACCCAACTTGCTTGCTTACATGTTGGGTGACCTGGCACATTCTCTACACATTCCCTTCTTTCCTTACATATCTAACTACACTTGCTATATCACCCTTTTTCACTTCATCATAATCTCATATTTTCCTAGGATGAGTAATCCTATAACAGTGGTCCTCAGTGCATTCAACGATTGAACAAAATTCAAAGTGAGAAAACTTACCACATGTCCATCTACTTCTCTGGGCACATGAGACTATTTATTAAAAAAGCGTTTTCCTTACCTTCCAAAAGGTTAAATCGCCCTCCCTAATTTCCTTCAGCCAGAATAATGCACGTACCTGCTGACATGGACAAAAAATTGACAATCAGTAAATGACATTGTTATTTTTGCATCAACTTTTCTTACAACTGCTGTGGAACTACGAATACATTTATAGCATTTTATTTGTTCAGAGTTGTCTTTTTCATCTGTTTCTTAATAATTTTTCTTGGTTCTATTTTTCAAGTTTTCGCATCCGGTTATTGTATTCTACATGAATGTGTACGCATTATGAATAATAATAATAATAATAATAATAATAATAATAATAATAATAATAATAATAATAATAATAACAGCAGAATGTACAGTATATTTCAAACCGCCCAGCATTAAGATCATTATTAAAGAGATGGGATTAATTCACAAAAGCTCAACAAAATTTTCCGTATCTCCATAATTTAAAAGCTCCACTAAACCAAAAAAGTATAACACCTCCAGCATGAAAATATACGCCTTGCATCAAATAACACTGAGGCAATGTCACATTAACAACCGAAAGATTGACTTGAATGAAATGAAAAATGAAATTACTAAACATGACAAGAATCCTAAAAGAATATGCTTCCATCCCTCGACGGTAAAGGAATGGTAATTAGAGGATGCTCAAAAAGGGCAACTCTTAAACAAAACGGAGCGAGGAAAGGGATACTCACAAGTCACACAACAGAATCAATTTGCCGTTAATTCAATAGTCCTTCAATTAACCATTCCTTTCGGGTGAAAGCTAGTCCAGTGAAATGAAGCAAGACTCGTCAAAGGGAGACGAAGAGAGATACTTTTGGGTAGAAAGTAAAAGAATACCGGCGTGGACAGAGACTTCCTTCTAGGTTAATGTGCACCTTTTTACATGAAAAAATGCGAGATTGACGAGACAAATACATAGGAATTGGAAGGAAATGAAAAGTACAGTAGATGACAAGAAATTTAAAATTGTTAGTGCAGTTGACGACAAGAAAGAAAGCATAAAAGAGAAAAAAGTAAGGGAATAAGAAAATAAAGCTGAGAAAAAAACTAGGAGGCTGAAGAAAAAACATGGCACCGGTAAAAACTGCGCAGAA
>JANJGK010000038.1:30445053-30480053 GCA_039081455.1 Macrobrachium rosenbergii
TTCCTTGTCAAGCAGTGCCCAAAATGCACTGTTGTTTTTTCCAGCTTTAAATTAAGCATTTGGTGGCTGGGATTCTTTGGAAAATATCATAATATATATATATGTATACACATATACTTGCAGGCGTCCAGGGAAAGGCACTCGACACAATTTATAGTTTATTGCTAATGCCAACGTTTCACAACTACACTGTTGCATCTTCAGGGCTGAAATCCAGCGATTTGTCTTAATAATTCATAAAAACATTTATTATAACAACTAATTAAATCACTACAGTATTATCTCATTTAAAATGTTAACTGATTTAAAAAATATCAGAAACAACATGACACGAAAAGAAGGACCTATCCAGACGGGAGCTAAAACAAAACTATTGAAACAAGGAAAGAAAAAAAAAAAGAATACAAATTAAAACAAAAAACAAAGTAACGGCACGACAAATAGGGCCATCAAGCAATATACAGTTGAGTAGATGTTTGGGTGTTTCATGATGGAACAGTTAATTTTATCATTATGGACTCTAAAGTTGTTAAGTCACTGTCTTTCTGTGTTTGTCCTATTATTCGAAAATCTTTGTTGTCTGTAGATGTTTGGCATAATTTGGAATGGTTCCTTATGTTGGAATGTTCTGGGTTGGACAACCTGCTTCCGGTTCTGAAACTAAGTCCTCTATGGGCGTCAAAGCGTACCCTCAGCAGTCTTTTGGTACATCCAACGTAAATCACCTGGTTACACCTGGGGCAAGTATACTTGTAAACAACGTTGGATGTACACAACGGACTAACTTTGTCCTTGAGCTTGAAAAAGGACTCGATGGTTGCAAGGATTTTTTGAGATCAATTTTAGATCCAAGGCAGGCAGTTCTCTCTGAAATAAATTTAGACATTTTTTCCAAAAATTACCTTCATATAGGTAAGGGAACGTTACAAACATTTTCATTTTTTGTACAGTGTGGATAGCCGAGAGTTTTTCCATTTTTTTATTTAAAAACTTGTTTAAGGTTCTGAAAAAGAGCTTTTGAGGAAAACAGCTGCTTTCAGCTGCTTTTTAAATAGGTAGCCAGGGTTACGATCTCTTCATGGAAACTCATCCAATTCGATGAGCGTGTAAAGGCCCTGTGGAGGAGAGTAGAAATGGAGTTTAATTTGAAATTAAAATGACAGAAGCTATATAAAATTCGTACCCAAACCTGTAAAAGTTCTTTCCTATAAATCCCTGTATAAAAACCTAGTTCATTTCTAGAGACTAGAACATCTAGGAACGGTAATTTATTATTAGATTCTTTTCCCAGGTTAAACTTTATGTTCGGGTGTTGAGTATTAATATAGTCTAAAAAACAGTCGGCATTAAAATCATGTTTGAACAGAGCAAACGCGTCATCGACGTAACGTTTGTATAACAAGGGGTGGAAAGAAAGTGGGCAACTATCCAGCACCTGCTCTTCCAGAGAGCTCATAAAGATATTGGCGAACAAAACTTAACAACTTTAGAGTCCATAATGATAAAATTAACTGTTCGTTCATGAAACACCCAAACATCTACTCAGCCGTTTATTGCTTGATGGCCCTATTTGTCTTGCCGTCACTTTTTTTTTCGTTTTTTTTATTTTTGTTTTGATTTGTATTCATTTTTTTCTCTCCTTGTTTTAATAGTCTTGTTTTAGCTCCCGTCTTAGTGTCATGGTGTTTCTGATATTTTTTAAATGAGTTAACATTTTAAATGAGACAAAACTGGTTGCTATAATAAATGTTTTTATGAATAATTATTGAGACTCAACTCGCTGTATTTCAGCCTTGAAGATGTAACGATGTAGTTGTGAAACTTCGGCATCAGCAATAAACTATAAACTGTATCGAGTGCCTTTCCCTGGACGCCTATAAGTATGATTTCGAGAGCTGCAGCTCTGGTTTTTGAGTATATATATATATATATATATATATATATATATATATATATATATATATATATATATATATATATATATATATATATATATATATATATATATATATATATATATATATATATATATATATATATATACATATATATATATATATATATATATATATATATATATATATATATATAATGTATATATATATATATATATTTTTTTTTTATATTTTATATATATATATATATATATATATATATATATATATATATATATATATATATCATATATTTGAGATTGTGAGGCTAGTACCGAAAGACGTGCAGTAGCCTGGATGAAGTCGAAGGGCATCGCTGTTCACAATCTGACGATGGGTCTTTATTGGGCCAGGTAAAATATATCTGAATGCTACAAATATAATATGTAAATTACTTCGAATAATTTCTTAATTCTTATCGACAGTTTGGTGGCAAAGAACCTTTTTTAGCTGGAGTAAAACCCTCTATTCTTCCAAACTTACATTCACGGTTTTCGGTGGTATATTACAAAAAAATACTTGGAAAATCGAGAAGTTTACACTTTACGTAATGTGGCAACTGTAATTGCACAGATCTGGCCAGTATAATCATTATATAAGTTATCGTTTTCATCTCATTTCTAAAGATCTCCCATTAACATCATAGAATTTTTCATACCGACCCACAATAATTAAATTTAACAGGCACAGCTGCATCTAACGGTTTGGCGGGTGTAAAGAACATGATACACTGACAACAAACATACAAAGCTGTTTAGATTACTACTTGAGACTGGAAAACACTCAACCTTCTTAAGAGGAAAATAAACAACAACCTATTCTTTGTATTAGGGAGGAAAAATATCCAGAAAATATAAATGAACTGTTAATTCAAGCTATGTGGAAGCTATCAGCTAATGAAGCCAAAAAAGTGGAAAATTCCTTGACACTGCTAATGAGATTTCACTTTTATTTTCAAAAATGGGGAACAATTTCAATAACATGTAAAAATCTTTTACGATATTTTTCATATATGAATGAATAAATAAAGGAATTTATAGCAGAATGTAGTCATACTAATTATACTAGTCTAAAGTGACGATTATGTTGCTATACTGTTACATTCTGTGTGTGTGTGTGTGTGTGTGTGTGTGTGTGTGTGTGAGAGAGAGAGAGAGAGAGAGAGAGAGAGAGAGAGAGAGAGAGAGAGAGAGAGAGAGAGAGAGAACATTGCTCGTGACGATACCCACCTACTCCAAAAATTCTTTAACCAAACAAAAGATTACATATTATTCAACTAATTATAAAAACCCACTTACAGGTAAGATGGATATAATTTAAAAGATTTCGAATATGAAAAAGCGACAGATTAGTAGACAGGAGTCTAAACTTTTCTGGGAAAACAAAGACGCTAGCCAATGCTAACCGCAGTTTGAGGCGCGTGATCACTGTCAAGTTCAGTAAGCAATGCGATTTTGTTGTTGAAAATTCTTGAAAAAAAAATACCGGAATTCCCATTAAAAGTTACTATACAGAAGAACGAATCAAGTTTTAGCTTTTGCTAGGAAAATTCAGAGATCCCACCTCTACTCAAGACAGATGAGATCAAGACCCTTCTGCTGTCACAAATTCAATTGCAGTACAATACCCATGAAAGAACATAAGATCTCATGAAGCATTGCGTGTATGTAAAAATTCAAAAGCAAAATGCCTTGAAACAAAAATATGGTAGATACAACATCTACTCACCCAGTCTAAACAAAAGACCTTTCCCATAATTTACAATTCAAGTTCTCTAAACGAACAAGACTTGCATAAAAAAAAAATAATAAAACTGTATTTATCAATGAAACCCCTCTCAAAACATGCAGGAGAGTTTTCTTCTATTCGTTTTAACTGTAAACAACGTCTATGTGAATAAACCCATTGTTATTTCCGTATCATGCAATGCCATCATTCACTGAATAAGAATACTACACAGTGCTGTCGATGGACATCCCGCTATTCAGCCTGTGTTTGTCAAAGGATTACTAAGCTCTCATAAGTCGCAAACACTGTTATCAAGTGCGAAAACATCTTTATAGGCTTACTTTACGTCATAGCAGACATAACACTGTATTTTCTAACATTTTGCAATACAATCGACTTTATTTATTGTAGAAAAAAAAATATAGGTTCGTTCTAAAATACAGACGTTCACTGACAAAGTGAAGTACCATTCTGGGCTTTTAGGCCATCAAAATACTGAGAGAGAGAGAGAGAGAGAGAGAGAGAGAGAGAGAGAGAGAGAGAGAGAGAGAGATTTAAGAACAGAATTAAATTTAGTTTTCCTCAGACACCTTTTAGAAATACCATCCTGTTGATATATTCTTGTGAAACTGATGACTGAATTTCACAGCCTTGGCACTGCTGTTAAACTCACACATACGCACACAAGAGAATACGGAAATTGCCTCCAGAGAGTGTGACCGTAAAACATTCCTTGAAACAACAGAAACGGCGACAGAATAAAAATATCTTTGATAAAAAAATCTTAGAAAAGAAAACTGTTTTTGGACAAAGACGGTATATAAAAAAAATGAACATGGCACTAAATGAAAAAATCAAGTATTTATACCACTGGAAATGGGATTACTGAAGTATTCAATTTAAATTTTTTGAAGCGCAACAGTACGTCTGATATAGAGAATAGAAATATTAAAAACCATGTGACGTCAACACTGACCAAACACGAAGTCTAGCCAGGTAGTTTCCTCCCACCTTCCTGGAAATCCTCATCAAGAAAGGAATCAAGATGAGCGAATTAGAAAACGAGAAATGCATCCCGAGGATTTGCAGGGGTCTCTGGGAATGGCTCTGCATCGAATTCCATGAAGATGCAAATACCTCAATAGGCGTTCATGAAGGAGATTTCCAGGTGAGCGTACCAAAGGGGATTCAGCGTGGATGTTGGGTGCGTGTGTATATGTGTTATGTGTGAATATATTTGTATGTTATATATATATATATATATATATATATATATATATATATATATATATATATATATATATATATATATATATATATATACACATATATATATATATACACACATATATATATATATATAATTAAGTAAATATATTATATATACATATATATGGATGTGTGAGGGAAAGTGAAAGATATAAATTTATTTTACATATGCAGATAAATCTCCAGAAACCACAAACAAAAATTGGATGAGAGAAAACTTTGAATAAAAAATTTTCAACGGTCCCAAAAATTTGCAGAAGAGAGAGAGAGAGAGAGAGAGAGAGAGAGAGAGAGAGAGAGAGAGAGAGAGAGAGAGAGAGAGAGAGAGAGAGAGAGAGAGAGCTTAAATCTCCGGGGCTCTCGATAGATCACAAGAACCAGTGATTAGGATGGTTACTGAACATCCATTTGTCTCGATACGAACCCTGAGTGAGATGGATGGGGAGGTTTAGCAACTTCTAAAATAAAAAGTTAATAAACACAGGAAAGTGCTAGGCGTTGCGCACACACACACACACACACACACACACACACACACACAGAGAGAGAGAGAGAGAGAGAGAGAGAGAGAGAGAGAGAGAGAGAGAGAGAGAGAGAGACTAATAAACAGGTATTGGGCTTTGGTCATTTTTGAGGGCGAAATTAGGGTACTGTATCCCTAACTATCAAAATAGATTTAGATTTATAAATAAAAGAAAACGGCACATGCTGACGACGTTTAAGTACTTTTAACTTGAATAGAAAATCTTGAAATCACCTAAATAGAGAAAACTTTAGTGTCAAGAACCAACAGCAATAATAATAATAATAATAATAATAATAATAATAATAATAATAATAATAATAATAATAATAATAATACACCAATTCAAACTCAATACATCATTACAAAAAAGTTTAATTTCCAGTGGACAAATAACCCACTGACGCATCACACAATATACTTGTCTAATGTCACCATCCATTTCTTTTTAATTAAAATTACTGATAATATTCAAATGATGAAAAGATTACCAATAGCCACACCTGACGCCTACCCAGGTTCATGGAATGACAGTTCGGAATATTGCACCTGGAAACCAATTCATCATTTTGATTCTTTCCAGCTGTGCAAAGGTCGATGATGTCTACGACCTAAGCGTCTTTTCAAACAGAAAAAAAATAAATCACGGAAAAGGTGTTGGGGAGCCTACAAGGAAAGGTTACAAGCCCTCGTGAAAGTTACAAGATTACTTAAATCATTTGTATCTGTTTCGTATCCCTCTTCTTCATTTGTTGTGTTACCTACATTTATTATAAATCCTTTTCAGTAGGTCATCGTGCGTGAAATCTGTTAACATTTCTTATGGATTATAATAACATTTCTTATGGATTATGTTTGCAAAAAATATTTTTTTTCAAGTAAATACTGGATTAGATACATCTACAACTGATTTCACTTACAATAATAATAATAATAATAATAATAATAATAATAATAATAATAATAATAATAATAATAATAATAATAATAATAATAATCCACCTCTTAGACACACAAATACAGAAATGTAAAATAATGAAAACAAAATATGCTTATATAAGATGATGACTGTAATAAATACATTGTGGATGTAACATAACAACATTAACTCTTGCTACTACTACTGCTACTACTACTACTACTACTAATAATAATAATAATAATAATAATAATAATAATAATAATAATAATAATAGTGTCAGATAATGGGAATATGGACAACACTGGTAAGGGAAGAGGTAGAATAATAATGAAAAATGAAAACAGAACAAACATATAGGGAACCCTTGTACAATTAAAGTAGGAATCAGAGAGGTCAGGGTGCGAATGTCTTTCAAGAACAGGCCTCTGGAAATATTTAAAATGTCGGATATTACGCAATCATATTGCCATTCTCATAAAACTTTACGTTATGTCTGTCTACTATCAATTGTATTCCTCGGGTCCTTCACGATAAATATTTGCAAATGCCAGCTACTGATTCCCAAACTATATGTATGTGGATCTTCAACATGTCTTCGCGATCTGGTTAATGATATGTACTTTGATTCAGTAAGGAACTTGCGCAATTCCCTTCCGTTTTGCAAAGGTTCGTTGATCTTGAGAGTTATAAATAGTCTTTCCATTGGTGCCAATGGTCGCAGTCATCTAATTTTCTTGGCAAGCCTTCTGATCTGAACTGCTTTTCACTTACAAGAAAGCGTCCCAAACCAAGTTTGAAATACACTATTGCCTGTTCATTGTAATAACAATGCCGCTTTTTCTAGGGCTAACATTCGTCCTCCACAAAACCAAACACACGCACACACACACCTTTCCTGACAACAGTAAGAAAGGTCTTTGACCAGGACGTTGAACCCCAGTACATTATAAACGTTGCGGTGAACAAGTCAAAAGTGTGCATGAATTCCACAATGGAATCACTATATATATATATATATATATATATATATATATATATATATATATATATATATATATATGTATAAAAAAAATCCAATTAGGTTCTCCCTATGTTGGTCACTTGAGCAATTCGGGTTAATGTAAAATATAGCAGCTTAATTTCAAGTGCCCCCGTAGGGAATTAGCAAAGGAAGTGAGAGGGATTTTGGGTTACGTGAACGAGAATGTGACCATATTCTGCTAAATAACCGACTGTCTCTTTGAAATCTTCACTGATGATTATTCAGTTTTCTTCTTTTTATTGAAAACAATAAAAGGAAAATGTACGAATTCCATTCCTACGACAGAACGCAGATTTTATGTTAAACTGTAAACTGATGCACATCTTGAGCTATCAGTATCACTATTACGATTGCATGATATATGAACACGAAGGGATAAACAAGAAAAGATATTGACGGGTGTCAGTATACGCTATTTTATAATATTAGAGCGAAAGATAATTATGAATTATTCTGGCTCTTTTCTACTCTACCATTTGTGAGCAAGAGGAAGTCTGCAATACTAGTGAATATTTGTTACCTTCTACATGAACATTTTTAAGCAAATAAAATATGTAAAATCACTGCAGATTCGTTATAGTTATCTATAAATATATGCAGTAACTGAATGATTTCCAACTTGTTAACAATAACAAGTACTTCAGATCTGAAAAAATAAAATCAGTATATACAAACTGTTTTCTTGTAACAATTTAAATTATTTAGTTTCTCTTCATGCCACATTTAAATGTTAGCAAAGAGCGTGAGCGAGGGATGGGGTAAATAACAAAAATAAAAGAAAAAAAAAAATTGTTGACCAGGAATAACCTTATAATTTTCAAATCATTCTCTTTAAATAAGGCACCGGAAAAAAATACTATTAATCATCTCAATTTCTGATAACACTGGGTAAAACGAGAAAGTACGACCCAAAGCGGAAATGGCCTTCCCTTTAATGGGTGTAACTATACCCGCTCCGAAGGGAGAACCATAAGAGCCCTGGTGGGCCACTAAGTGATTTCCCGCTACGGAGCCATTAACAGTGTACAGCCAGTTTCCTTAAATAAAAATGTGTATACTGCGTGTGTGTATGTGTATGTATATCTATATCTATATATACCTTATATAAATACAAACATACAAGCACAAACACACACACACACACACACACACACATATATATATATATATATATATATATATATATATATATATATATATATATATATATATATATATATATATATATATATATATATTCCCTCTGAGAAGGCAATGCCAGAAAAAATCTCAACGGGTCACATTGGGATGAGGTTGCTAGCCCCATATCTTTCTTTGACTCCCAGGTGACGCTAGGATCCATCCCAAATTTGGCATTGCTTGTTTTTCTGTCAATCATCATTCACATTTATTTTTTCATTATAATAGCAATATTACATATAAATGCAAATATCTATCCTTCTTTACACAGAAGGACAAATCGCTCGATAAATAGAAAGGCACCCCGAGTTTTACCATTGCACTTGGATAAATGCATTCCAGGAATCTCCTCTAAATATAAAACAGTATTTGTTTGACTAACCAGTTTTATGCAATATTCAATTAATTCGTGCGCAGCGTCCTTGACATTACGGGAATACTCTCCTTATAAATGAAATTCCGTCATGCAATAACAAAATTATTTTTCCGTGACGGCCTGTAATGGATATTATTTGGACATTAGCAATATTCCAGCCTGAACACAAATGAGCACATAAGAAAATCTTTAGCATGATTATCGTAAAAATATCTATTTAAATTTGATATTTTCAAAACTGAGTTCGACAATCAACATTCTGTGCGATTGTTGTATTTTAGGAAAATTACCTGCCTTGCTTTTAAAATAAAATAAACGGCACAGTAAATAACAACAGTAAAGACATTTCAACCTTAAAGTTCGCGACCTGTATCACAACCAAAATTTATGAACTAACGAACCAAACAGTTTAATACTTCTCTTGACAATAAAATGTACTCGATTTTGTTCCAGGCCGTTCTTCTGTCATTATCCTGCGAGGTCTTATATGTTCGACATTCACTTCTTATCAAAAAATGGGAAAAAAATATTTATATATTTGTTAAAGGTATTTATCCCTACACAATTAATCAATTAATCAGTCAATCAACTATAAATTAAATTGTCAATCAACTATACATTAAATTCAATAAAACTTTCTTTGAAGATATAAAGTTCAGATTTCATAATGTCTTACTAACTGCTTCACCAAGTACTTAACGCAACTCTATAAGAAGTTTTGAACAGGTAATAAACAAAATTCAATCTCCTTCACAACTCCACTTGACTAACAAGAGCATTTTAGCTTTGTGACATGCGCTAGGGTGAAAATGGACACTTCAGACCTTGCGGCCTTATGATAACCCCTTCAGCACTCGTGTATTATTGACTTTTTGAACATGTTCACTTCTTGATAATGTTCACGCATAAATTTCTCGTATAATAATAGCTTTATATTTAAAAGATAATTTAAGGAAAAGAAGCTGTACCTGTCAAATTTCTTAATATATAATAGGCATCATGGCCTGATGTTAAGTATTATCTATAAATACGTAAAATTTCCTCCTTATGAAATGAAAAAAAAAAAAAAAAGAGAGAATGCAGCATATTTTACATAAAACATACAAACACTGTTCTTATTTGCAAAGTGGTGGGGAGAGAGAGAGAGAGAGAGAGAGAGAGAGAGAGAGAGAGAGAGAGAGAGAGAGAGAGAGAGAGAGAGAGCTTCAACCTGGGTTTCTCCTTGTTTACATACTTATGTTCCATTTCCACGGTCTTCACGTTTTTCTATCTAAAATTACCCATTGCCTTAATAAGGCAAAGCGCACCCTAAAAATAAGTATAAAAGTAATAATAATTCTTAGTAAACGACGGAAGTTAGGTTTTTCTTACATTAAATTCCTCCAAAATGAATATCATAAAATAACCAAAATAACGATGCACCACGTAAACAGTACGCAGAGCAAGGCAAATATTTAATTGTTATTGTTTATTCAAAATCATTTGGAAAACTGAATGCGGAAAAACTCTGCTGTTTTCAAAAGCTATTTCCTGTTAATCGGGAAATGTTCAAACCAGACAATGAGAGCAACAAAATTCATACTTTTTGTTCCATTCAGTGGTCATATGAATTTTGATAGCCCACGCCCGTGCAATTCTTGGCAACCTGGAATAAAAATGTGAAAAATACACTACTTTTTGAGTTCCGACTTCTGTCCTGCAATTTTGTTAGAGTGAATAAACTCTCGATGCAATGTCCTTTAATATTTGCAGAGTTCGGGTCGCATTTTACATGCATTTGAGCGCACTAACGATATCTAGAAATATTTCACCATTTCAAATAAACCCTGCCAATTTCAACATTTATTAATAAATGGGACTTATTTCCATGTGTTCTTTTTTTTTTTTTTTTAGTTCAAAATAATTTTGTTTAATTATTTTCTGTTTATGTATTACGAGTATCTACTCTCGGTCATTTCAAGTGCCGTTGAACCAGTGTTCCCTAACCTTGGACAGTATTAACATTCTATATTTTCTTGAGGCTCAGTCAATGTGTTGTTTACATGCTTCAACATATGGCGAAAAAAAAAAACAATATCAGCAACAATAACAATTACTCTACGTCTTCAAACTAATTGTGTATCCATATATATGTATATGTATACATATATATATATATATATATATATATACATATATATATATATATATATATATATATATACATACACACTCACAATACACAAACACACATATCTAAATATATATACATATATATATATATATATATATATATATATATATATATATATATATATAATATATATATATTTTATATCCTAAAGTTTTCATGCGCAATAGATGGGGTAATTAGCATATATATATATATATATATATATATATATATATATATATATATATATATATATATATACATATATACATATATACTGTATATATATATATATATATATATATATATATATATATATATATATATATATATACATATACATACACACACATACATACATACACACCCACAAATCCACTTTTAAACAGTCTGCGTAAATTATCATGCCTGGATACACATTACGGCGTGATCTTTTATGTAAAATCGTTTTTAATTATTACTGCAAGCTGATATATACAAAAAATAAATATTAATTAAAAGGTAAAATTTATTATATAAAAATTTAGCCAAAAACACCAATGTCTTTCCTCGCCATAAAATTTTTCGGAAAATAAATGATATACAAATATATAAAGGTTTTCTTTATGAAGCATAACAACGATAAATTGCCTTTCCAATACTATACATTTTAATGCTAATTACCCCAGCTATTTCGCACGAAGACTTTGGGATATATATGACAAAAATTTGTGTTTCCCTTTATAGAACTTGCTTTTCGATATATTGCACTGATCAGTCTGCGTAGAGATAGCTCTGATGCTAGAAATATTTTTTGGTTCCATTTTGATGCAGACCTATCTTTATTATGCGCAGCATTTTCAAAAAGGCAAAATAAAAAAAATGTAAAAATGCTGAACTGAATGTAGCTGAAATAAAATTTTCTATAGTCTGGTAAAAGGGAATTTCACTAAAGTTCAAGTAATACAGAAATACGAATTTTCCCCTATGAAAAATATAGATAAATAAATTTTTCAAAGATACTTATACAGAATTAGAATTAGTTTCCATCATCATACCGGTAATTGTTTTCAGTTATACCGTGGGTCCAAAAGAAAGAATCCTTTTCCCCCCCTACCATATCTAATTCTTTTTAATCTCCCTTCGCTAGCAATCAAGAAGCAATGAAAGCACAAACAGTAGTAGTAACACACATGATATTTTGTTAGCGCGATGTAATTGCGAAATGATTTAGTTAGCAGTCAATTTATGAAGAAATTCGCACACTGGTATTAATAATAACTAAAATGTTAACAATGGCATATGAAGGCGATTCTTAAATGATAAATGATGCTCCGGTCATTAACCATTACTATAATAGAACTTGACATCTAACCGTACATGGTCAAGAGAAGAGCGTAGCTTTATTTTTCTTTTGTGGAGAGACTAAGTTATTACAGGAAATGCTTGTATTAACTTAGTTTTAATGTAAGTGATGACAAAATTGGTTTAAAAATGAGCAGGTTAAATGATTCAAAAATTAGGGAGAAAAGCGAGTAATTCCACATCCTGAAGCCAATGACATGAAGACCTGATTGAACCGGTAGAACCTGAGCTCGCAACTTTCTACTATTCAATGTTGAGAGACCAATGTCTAAAGAAAAATAAACTTCTGATGTGCCTAACAACCCAGTGCCTGGTTGAAGAAACTCTACAAGCCCAGAATGAAGAGGGTGACTGGCGCTACCTTTAAGCAGAATCTATTACCGTCAAGTAAAGGTAGGATGACAGCGCAAATCCCAGAGTTCAGTTATTATAAATTAACATCTCTCGTCATTATCATAGAATAGAAATAATGTGAACATGTCTTCGTACAGCTGACAATTTTCAAATAATCAGATCAATGGAAGTCCAGAAAATGAGTTCTAAACAGAACAGGGCAGGGAAGTTGACAAAAGAGTTCACACAAATTATTTTTGTAACAGCACGGAGAGAAACAATAATTGAAGCAAAAGAGGTTTTGTGCTTCCAAGCTATGACCCCCACGTAAATGAATAGTTTTATCCGTTTCTAACTCTTAAATTCATCACTGAAATTCAGACACTTCCTTCCATAGACTTGGGTTGATGGTGGCATAAGAACTTCACTAATCAGCATCAGGCCCCTTGAAAGAGAAGATTCCGAACAAAATGTTGAGCTCCCATATAGACCTGTTCTCTTACACTTTACCTAAATAAGGGAATGCAACCTATAATTTTCTGGGAGATTCCATCCAAAACCGCTCCTCTGTATAACATATACGTTGCACCTATGCAAAAGGGAAATGGCATGCGGACGCAGAGCAAAGCGGGTTGCGGCACTGAAAAGCAAGAGTCACGGGGTGTCTTTTAAACATGATTATCAGTCAAGGCGTATATATATAAAAAAAAACATTTTTACCGATTTAAATCCTTTCGAGGTCATAAGGGCTGAATGACATGTTCTGCTTTTACTTATTTATATCCTAAATTATTTCCTGGAACTAGCTTTCACATCACAGCAAAAAATAAGAATTTTGTTTCATTTTAAGCAAACAAAATTGTTCGTGTTTACAAGTAAGGAGGTGTTACTTCCAAAATAATTTTCTAGTCTTTCAAGATGCAACTAAATGGAAGCAAACACTTCCAGAGACAATAACTCTTTTCAAAACCAAAATAGTAATCAAAATAATCAAAATAATACCCCTCTTAGAAACCAAAATTAAGAACCTAAATTTATAAGCTACCCAAAGATAACAGTCTCTCTCTCTCTCTCTCTCTCATAATCCTATCATCGTCTCATTTGATATTTACCTTTAAATAAAGACAAAAGAGTGAATACAGATATAAGCGAATACAAAGAAAAAGACCAATTGCGAAATATGTGAATTACATATTTGAACCTACAACGGCAGTTCCCTGATCCAACAAAAGCGTTCGAAGGCAGCAAAACTTTGCTCAAAATGAGCAATCCACCATCAAACAAAGGTCTCTTCCCGGCAATAATTACATCCCTATTTTTGAAATGCTGTTCTTCAGTTCTGTGGTTTTAATTACTCTCCTCTACCTATGATCGTTACTCGCACTTCGTCCCAATCAAGCATTTGCAAACGACTCTACATTCTACAACCTCACCAGCCTTCCGTTTCTTCATCCATCAACTCTGATCTGAGATTGTATCTGAACGAGAGGTTCATAATTTACATAATTTCAGTGTTTTAATGGCGTCGCTTTTACGAGTAATGTTCCGTTTATCCCTGTATATCATCATGCCTGGTAATACTAATCTCGACCATAATTCCTTTACCCTTTTGAGGTGTTTACTTCTCAATAAATTAGTCTTGAAGGGTCACATATTTCAGATCAATTAGTCTTTATGAAATGTTAGGGACATTTATTTCGATGTCATAAATGTTCCTTTTCGCCTTCTGAATTGAGCTTTATATTTACTCTGTCCACCCCTGTTGATAAGATGGAAGAAGGTTACCTAGGATTATTTGGCTGCAAGACCAAATCTAACGTTACAGTACTGAACATTTTATGCCTAGACGTTTTCGAAAGAGGAAACCAAATTCCACTATCATGTATTCTTTTTTATATGGTTGAAGGTATTTCCATCCTTGTGAATATTTCCACTTGCAATTTCTCGTCTTACTCCTTATTACTGTCATATCTTAGATTATGCTAATAAAATCGAATATTTTTTTTTTTATTCTTCTATCCCAACACTGCTGAGTTGGCCAGTTTCTTTGACCAACGGATCAATCATTACCTCTTCTGTAAGTCCTTTTTTCTGTTTCATACGCTTAATATTTCGGCTACAGTTCCCCTGCGGTTAAGAACGGAGGCTCTCCTTTCAAGCGGTCAAAGAATACCCACCAAAGCTCGCATTCACCCTAAGGGGATTGCAACCTTCGGACTGCCTGGTTCAGTGACTGCCTTACTTCCATGGTATGAGGTTCTCTCCCCGCCTCCCTCTGTCTGATACTCGTAACATTCTCTATATTCAAGATGTGCGTTTATCGTTCCCTGGTGGGGGTAAAGCGTCATTCTCATTTCTACCTCGAATGCTTTTTCAATTTATTTTCTTTCCGAGTCACATCAGAGACCAAGTTTCTCATCCCATTAGAAATCACAAAGAAAAAGAGAAAACCCAAACCTGTAACTTCAAAAAACAAAGTTTCATGAATTTAAGAAATGATCGAATTCAGAATAATAATGACAAGAACGAAATTTTCATTTTTATTTTTAGAAATTCATGCGCATGTTTCCAAGTTTCTTAATGGTCTGTCGAATACCACATCACGGAGACATCACAGTGGCAAAAAAAAAAAAAAAAAAAAAAAACTCATAGCTAAAAAACATAAAGAGCGTTGCAGTTCTCCCCTAAAGCCCCTCCAGCTGCAACGAACAGGTCAACAAACAGGTAAGTGGCTAATCAAAGGTCTATTTGCCAGCGCTACTAAATCTCTAATAAGCCATTACACAGGCTTCCCTAATGAGAATCCCCGGTGCTCTGTTATTATGCTTCTTCGGTGATTATCTTCAAAGAAAATATAATGATTCTCTCATGCATAATGAGTATAAGGTGAGCAACATGTTTAATTACTGTTGACATTAATCTACCATTAGATATGATGCCACTCGAAATATAAGACAGAGCACGTGCGCCTGCGAACACACACACACACACACACGCACTATACATACATACATACAAACAAACACAAAGGCAAACGAAGGAAGTGAGTGCCAAGGCTTTTATGGAAGGCGTGTAAATATATACTTGTCTTGCACAAAAATGTAAGCGATGAAACGAAAAGAAAAGACCGCAAATAAACTCGCGTGCATATATGCAGGTACTGTACACGCACACAAAAACCACACCAAGCAAGACTCCTGTGTTACAATGTACACTACTTACCGACGGTGTCCTTTGTATTATGTTTTGCCTAATCAACTGGATGCTCTTGATTATGCTGGCCTTACACCATCACGGCCTCTTGCTCCTAATGAAGTTCGTAACAAATACATCAGCGTATCTCTACAAATACTTATTGCAGCTCGAACGACTCAGGTGGCACATTCACTTGCCTTACACCACATGGTGACCATACAACCAGCGGTCTCACGCTTTGGAGGGGTGGATTACTAGCCTTTTTCCGGTCTCCATAAGAATTACTGATCATTGTGTCTAATGAAAATAGTGAGGAGAATGAGTGTTTTGTTGAAATAACAGTGGAGCCAATGGTTCTTTAGCAAAGTCCTCTAACAATAGGAAAAAAAATTAAGAGCGAGGAGTATTACACCTTGATTTTTTGTTGTATTCGATTTCCTCTCGTCATCCATCATTCAGTCAAGTAATTGGCTCATTATACCTGACCCACGCTACTCTTCGAACTTATTAAAATGAAATGTGGTATCGCCTGAAGAAAAATCCTTAGCACCTGTTCCTAATGCACGCTGCATCTACAACATAATAGCATTAGTCATAATAGCACTGTAATTCTAGTAACATCATTCCATAAACTACTGCGAAAGAAAAAATATGCAGATATTAAACAAAAACAAAAAAATAGAAGTGGCTGTCCTAAGTAATAAGGAAATGCTAAACCATCTCCTTTACTTCCGTGATAAATATCGTCATATTATGTTCAAGAATTAATGACCTTCATATTTCAAAATTTATGCTACAATAAATATAAGTAATCAAGAATTATATCTATTTTCCAAATCTTCCATTAAATCATTGTATATACTGCCTGTTTAGTTAAAATATATAATAACGTGTGTTGTATTTACTGAAATGCTATTGCAATTTTACACATTCACTCAATCTGTTCTATCAAATATGTTTGGAAAGATGCAGAACTGTAATAATATATTTAATATATCTTATTATTTTCCTAGACCTATAATAAGATATCATTAAAAAAAAAAGTATATGGTAAATGATTACAAGGGAGCAACCATGTAAAAACAAAATTTATTGTAAAATGAAAGACTGTGGCGCATAGAGTTACACAAAACAATGCTTTTTATTTTCATTTGCATATTTTCTTCGAATATCCGATTGTACACGTGCACCTTCCCGACTGCCAACTGATTGTAAACGACGGGCTTCCTTGAAACTTAGTATCTTTCTTTTTTAAAAATCTGCAGCAACAAAATATACACAGCTGAAGGTGGAAACTAACACCTAGAAAATATACCAATTAATCCTCTATTTTTGGTTCCCAGCTTAAAGTTATTCTGTGCTCTTATCTTTCTCTAAGATGGAAAAATACGACGGTTTGAGAATTACTACTCAATTTGTCAACACTTGAAATAGAAACAATTATATTGGCAGCAAACTGAACAGAACGTACAACCTGGCCGCTTCTAGCTACCTATCATTTTTTATTCACTTGTTATGTGGAATTTTGCACACTTCCAAGAAGCTTCTGTTGGACTGACTGCCATCGAATACTAATATCATTACGTATCTTGATTAGAGATATTTTGCCACCAACAACTATATAGCCGGGAAAAAAAATTATTAAGCGCGTTATCGCAAAAAATATTTATGCTCTCAATATATTAGCAAATTCAGCGCTCACTGAATCCTACCTTATCGGAAATTCATTGAAATATAAAGCACAGAGTGAAACCTTCAATAAATAATGATTTGTTCTTAATGAACACTAGATCTTAAAGGGAACACGTTACATCGTCAACAGTGCTCAGTGTTCCATGAACACTGATTCATAGCGAAGAGTCGCGATTTGCATACATTGTGAATCAATACACAAATGTGTGATATGTGTGTAGTAAATGAGACTTGATGAAGAACCTAAAGTAACGTAAATCCTACTGGGTATATATTACGAAGTGTTGATTCCTTTGTATTTAGAACTTTGAAGGAGAAGTATCCTTGCTTAAAGTAAAATAATACGTTTTTTTTTGTCTTACTGATTCCTATTCTCGTGTTGGCCTTTTTTTTTATTTCTAGTTTCATTTATGGAGTTCTTTTTTCGCTTCTCATCGTTTTCCATTAACTTTTGTTTTTAACTAGTGATTCCTTCTGCTGCTAAGTTTCTTTGATAAAGAATATTTTTGTCTTCTTTTTTCATATATAGATACCAGGTCTTCCTCTTTCATGGCTAAAATAAAAAAAAAGTGAAATGATTTTCAAGTAAAATGTGATATGAAGATACAAAGCCTAAAACTCAAGAATATTGTAAATGAAGATAAAACTTCATTTAACCTTTGCAAGATATAACAGTGTATGGAACAAAAGTATCCTGCAATATAAAACACAATTTGAATACAAATATTCTTTCTGGGACTTAACGCCATGATCACAGTGCACCCAACTCTAAGTGACCGCATTTGAGCTCAGTAATATACCTCTTTGATCAGTCTGTGTGAAATTAGCTTTCATGCACGGATCCACGTTTTTGCGTTACTGTAACTCTGAATACTCATACTTTATCACAGAGTGTGGAAAAAATCACGATTACAAAAATAAATGGTCAAAATTCTTTTGCATTATGCATAACTGCATAATGCAGTTTATATATATATATATATATATATATATATATATATATATATATATATATATATATATATATATTATATATACATATATATATGTATGTGCATGTGAATGCGTTTTTGTGTGTGTGTGCGCGCACAAGCATATGTAAACATTCCTATATGTTCGTTTCTTAATTATCTTCCTGTTTTATGGGCTTTCGGCTACTTGAATCATCCGATAACCCTAACCAAATTTTTATTCACTTGTTTACAGATTCTGCCCTTCAACCTCATCACCCCATAAGCGATATTTTTCTGACATTTCTTTTTTATGTTCTCCCTTTCTTTATTGATGTCTATCCTCCTGTTATTTTCCCGGCCGATTTCTCCCACCAAGTCTTGTATTTTTCAACCTTGCGCTACCTATCTGTCATGTAGCTACAGTTTTTATCCGAACACCACTCTTTCTCTCTATACGTCTCTCACTTCATGAAGCTTCTACTCAAAACTATAGTGACTTCCCCGTATTTTCTTGTTTCATCTCTCAGTCGATAGTGTTCTTTATTCTCTCTCCTCACTTACTTGACCCACCCTTCCGGAAGTTTCCTCTTTATAGTATACCCTCTTCTGCGATGATGGCCGATGTTGTTATCACGCGAGACTAATATCAATTTGGTCGTCAATTTGCAGCTATTTTCGCGCGAACCCCAAGGTCCGGCGATTTCTTCATAAAGCCCATAACAATTAATTCATAGCCTCAATTCTACTCCTTCGAATGTTTGATGTTCTCCGTTAAATATGTCCTTATACCTAGTTTCGTGAATTTGTATTTCAAGTCAACGCTCACTTCGCTTTATTCCTCCGTTTTTCAATTTTTCAACTATATCACATGTTTACTACAGGGTTCTGCATCGTATAAACGTTTCCACTGATAGATTCCGCAAATCTTCTCATTTATTTCTCTTTTATTGACATTACCACTAATGTGTGTTATTCTCAGTTCTGTATATTTTTCTACAGAAAGGAAAGATTCCCAAGCACTGTATTTAGAGAATCAAGTCCTTCAATAAGCCTGCTCCTACGTCTCAGTGTACTGCGTACATTTTAGCATTATGTGTCTTCAATTTCGTTGCTTTACGTAATAAAACTCACTATAATCTTTCAATGCTCTTTGTGATCTCTCTTTCAGCCAGACACGCCCCCCCCCCCCCACCCCAACACAAATTCCCGTCCCTCTATTTATCCCTGTGTCTTCCCTTTGATCTCTCCCAATAAACCCCTATCGGAGGTTCTCGTTTTGGCGACATTTTCTGCCAAATAAATAATCGCGTCACCCCTGACGTTGCTCCTTCGATCAGCGTGTTTACAATAGCCGTACTTTTATCTCTCTCTGAAAAATCTTTTCGTTTTTCGTGATCCCAGGCAAACTAGAGCAACCTACTAAATCCATAATGCAATTGTTTGAATTAACAGAGCTGTGTTTACAGCGCTACAGGATACCAGTGATGGTGGAAGAGGAAACTGAAAAAGGGCAGAGAGAGAGAGAGAGAGAGAGAGAGAGAGAGAGAGAGAGAGAGAGAGAGAGAGAGAGAGAGAGAGAGAGAGAGAGAGATTGCACAAGGGAGGATTTTTCAAATTGAAGGAAGAAGTAAGGCTTTTGATGACGGAACCCCAGGATGTGCTCAGCAGCCCATGAAGCAATCTGAGAAATGAAATATGAAACTGCTTTTGAGAGAGAGAGAGAGAGAGAGAGAGAGAGAGAGAGAGAGAGAGAGAGAGAGAGAGAGAGAGAGAGAGAGAGAGAGAGAGAGAGAGAATTTCAAGTTCTAAATCTGTATGCTTAAATTAACACTATCGTTATAAACTTTGAGCCCTGAATTGTTACTGAACATGATCAGCAACAATAAGAACCCTAACGTCGACAACAAAACAATAATAAAAATAACAGTAAAATCAATTTCGATTTATATTTTTAAAATAACATACATAATAGTGGGTTTTCAATTTTAACATCTGCTGAAGTTACGAACGGAAAGACACCACTCACCTTCATAAAACCATAAAAACATAAATAAACAATAAAGGTCAGGATAAGGATAAAAAAAACTGAATCAAAAAAAGGCACGCTCCCTTTACCTTCCACGGTCCATAAACATATAAACATAAAACTAAAACTTCTCCTCCCGCCATAAAACTCGCCATACTTTTCGGGACCATATTTTGAGTGCCGTCGTTGAGAAACAAATACATTTCCATCAAAAGATAAGCAATGACACGCCTACAAAGGGCATTTTTTTGCGAACGCAAAGCGTTATATTTTTGTTTAATTTCAAATTAACGTTTATCTAAAGAAAAAGAGAAAAAGTTGAAGAGTTCTGGTTATGGAAGTTACAAAGGTTCGAGTCACAGTCTGCACACTGCTACGTTTTCACATAACCTTAAAATATGGAGCCCTCATAACTTGCGGTATCGGTTACATCTCGAGATAGAACTTACGTATTCTTTGAGGTTACAGAGAAATGTAAATAAGAAGGTTATGATTTGCCATAATCTAATTTTCGTCATGATGTTTTCAAAGAGACTCGTAAGATCAAAGTCCTCGTTTTAAATTTACAAAATCAACTATCAAGTTACGAAACATATTCGAGCGAAGCTTTCAAGTCCTTTCAGTCTTTTTCCGGGCTAAATTAAGGATTCCCCTTTCATGGAGCAACGAAGGGAAAAATATTTTAGCTTTTCAAGTGATGGGTTTCCATTTCTAGAAATTACCGCGATACTATTTTAGAAATTTACGGATCAGGAGAAATCACAGACTCTGCTTTTTGTCAGTTTTGGCATCACTCTTTAAAGTTATACTGACAATTTTCTAGGTGTTACTGACACCGAAATCTGTCCGTCTTTGATTGACAGACTGACTGACGACAATACGAGTATATTGATGTCCCAACATCCACGGTCACAGACACGTAGACAGACACACAATGTTAATCAAAGCGACGTCATGATGCTGTCCAAGTGATAGATAACATCTCCCTAAAGTTTTCATAAAAGACCATGAAACAAACTTCACGATTATCAAAATAAGACTTTTATGCTTACCAAAATAAATAATTTTCTTCGTATTTTGCAAGACTTTTACTGTACAACGATAAACCAATAATATCAACAGTAACGTTAGTTGAGGTGATGAGTAGTATTATGACACTGGAAACGACACAAATTAAAATTTCTCTCAAAATATTAAAAATAAAGAAAGATACTACATTCATAAACCATCAACTGACAAGTTCCATGAAATATGACAATTAAAACGATGCTCATTGATTATTCCAAATAAAAGTTGAACAAAATTTGAATATAGGGCTTGGGCTGTCAATTTCAAAAGTTATTCATGTTAATCGGGAAATGTTCAAACCGCTTAACGAGCGCAACAAAACTAGTTTTTTGTTCACCCAATGGACATATGAATTTTACAATTTCACGTCTATGCAGTTCCTGGAAACAATAATAAAATATATGAAATATGACAATATGACTTTATTAATTTCTCATCAACGATGACAATCTGCTGCTTTCAGAGCACATTTTACATGAAGTTCATATTACTGATAAACAAATGTTTTGTCATGATTCCAAATATTTTTCCTGTATCACAGCGTATGAAGCTTTGGAGATTAAATACATCTAATAGTCACAGCATATACACACTGTTCAATAACTATGAATTACGCCTAACCCTATGGAATACTCATTCTTTCGCCCGCCCGCCTACCGGTCCCATACCCCTTCCACTCGCTGGAAACTTCTCAAGACGAAGAGCACGTGACAGATTTTCTTTTTTTTTTTTTTTTTTTAAATTTCGCTCCCTTTTTCTCAAATAGAAAAATCTACGCATGTGTAAGGAATCAGCAAATTTGGGTCCAGTACAGCAACCTATTTAGCCGGCAAAAATGAACAGCAAGGCTAAGGACATCGATTGCGGCTCGGGTCTACCCACGATTCTCCTTAGGCCAAGATTACGGGAGATTTGCCCCACTTTTTCTGGTATCTCCGGAGAGCGGGAGTTATGTGCAAAAAAAATTTATATTATAAAGGCTACATACAGACATACAGACATACATACATACATACATACATACATACAAACATACATACATATATATATATATATATATATATATATATATATATATATATATATATATATACCGTATATATATATATATATATATATATATATATATATATATATATATATAATATATAAAATGGCGTTGTAAAATTTAAATAAAGAAAATCTGGGGGAAAAGCATTGTTATTATTGTGCCATAATGAACTTCCGGGAATAAAATAATCAAGAAATATATTATATATATATATATATATATATATATATATATATATATATATATATATATATATATATATATATATATATATATTATTCCCGTAAGTCCATTATGCCACAATAATAACAATGCTTTTCCTCCAGATTTTCTTTAGTTTAATTTTACGACGCCAGTTTTGAATTTCCTTCCCCCTCTTTCTATCAATCTAGAACTTGCGGTCATCATGGCAATATTACAAGTTAGTAGTCAAGCTACAGTATATGGCCGGCTAACGGCCGTGTTTATAAAATTCATGTCATAAAGACACTGTCGGCAAGGGCCGCGACAGAAGCATGAGCAGGTGTTACCATATGGCCACCTTAATCTACTACAACAAGACATCCACTTAGGTCCTCTGCTGCATTTGATCTAGAATGTAAATGTATTCCTGCAAGTGGTAATTTTATGGAAAATGGAACGGCACCTTGGGTTTGCACTTTCCTGAAACTGACGTAGACTTGCAGCTATTAATACAAAACTGGAAACTAAGCATCAAAAATATTTAACCAGGATGGTATATGAGTTCGTTATGATGATAAATTGATGTGGCAAAAAATAGTAAAAAAAGGTGCAAAGAAAATTAAAATGTTGGAAAATTTCCCACCTAATCTGTAGTACATTGGTATTAATCAAATGGCAGTTTGGTTATTTCCCTGTAACCTTACGATGATTAATAATAATAATAATAATAATAATAATAATAATAATAATAATAATAATAATAATAATAATAATAATAACTATACTTCGTGATCAGGGTAATAAAAAAATTTACGCTATATCTTTATTTCGTCGCACTTTACCTATAAAAAAAGTATAATCGCTACGCAGTAGTCATGTATTTTACCACTATTTCAAACGGTCAATTCAGAGCAAGTAAAACTTAGGCTTTTTCATTTAGCACTGTTTATATATGCCAGTTAATTTACGAGCGTTATTAATGAGCCTCTGAATTATTAAAAGTTTGCTGCTGTTAAAAGAAAAAAGTTATACAAGCTTGAAATTTTTGGTACTGTTGTATTCTCGTTTATATCGGGGTCAAGTAACAAAAAGTCAGGATTGATAACATTTCCTGTATGACCATCTAATAATAATAATAATAATAATAATAATATATAATAATAACAATAGTCGGGGGTCAGCAGGGGGTAAGCTTCTTGCTGAATTTTGATTGGCCGGGGCGGGGAGCTGGTCTCCTATTGGCTGGTGAAAGTTTTCTTGTCAATTTTTCAGGCATCCTGCTGACCCCCGACTATATATTGAATAGACACGTCCATCAACATCAATAATAATAATAATAATAATAATAATAATAATAATAATAATAATAATAATAATATGGTATTGTAGGTGAGAGCCGCATCAGCTGCATTCAATTTACAGAGTTTTATTTACAGAGTTTTCTCTATCTTTCTGATAACTGATTTTTTAGGTTTCCGCGTTCTGCCGGTAACTCGCCGATGTTTGTCATCCTTGGAACGGAGAGCAGTTGCAAGCTTGAGCGAGTTAATGGCAGAATGCAGTAACCATGAAAAATCAGTTATCAGAAATAACGAAAAACTTTATATAAACTGAATGCAGCTATCACCTTCAATACTACATGTTTGAAAGGGCGGTCCACTACCTCTGTATATAATAATAATAATAATAATAATAATAATAATAATAATAATAATAATAATAATAATAATTACAAAAGTAAAAATCTTCACAACATGGAAAATGCAGATGATCAATAACAATACAAAAAACATCAAAATATATACAACTACTCCGACAAATGACTGCTAATAATACCGTTCATTACCTCCACTGTAAGTCAAGAATAGAATTGGTTATTTGCGTGCACTCACTAGATCGTGTCCCATATGCGTCCCGAATACCAAGTATTAGCAACATAATTCTAAGCTGTAATCCAAGAAGTTATTTTAAAAAATACAAAATCTGTCTACCAACTCTATGTAAAGACTACAAATAGTCAAACATGAACTGAACTTTACTAGATAAAAGACGGCAACTATTTATCATCCTTATTGTATTTCACAAAATATAACTAAGTGGTATCTGCTCTATTTTTAACGTCAATAAAATTTAGCACTCACGACAAAAAATAATAAAAAAAAAAGAAAGTTAATCCCGCAGATGTAGCTACTTACAAGATTTTACAGAAAAAGAAAGTATGTTTTCTTGCTCCTCTCACCAATTTCCAGATTCACTATGGCTGCTCTTTCAAATTCATTTACTTCTTTATTCCTTTGTTACTTGTCTTTTTAATCATGTTTCCCTTTCTGCTTCTATGTCTTCTTCAATGAATCACTGCGATTTTTCAGTCTGAACGCTTTCATCTGCGTTTCCATCATTTCTAGTGTTTTCCCCTGACGATCTCGCTTTCCTAAAATGTCCATGTCCGCTTCCCTTTCCCTTTGATTTCTTATCTATCCAATTCCGTCTTCCTCTTACAAGGTGCCCCTTCGTGTCCAACCTCCCGGGCTTTTCCACTTTATATCCGTCATTCCTCAGTCTGTCTGTAATATAGTTCATACTTCCCGCTTTACCTCTTTATTAAAATTGACATATCAATGTTTTATAACGCCATTAGCTTACTCAAGCATGCTTCTCTTCTTTTTCCCTCTTTGTCACTTACGTATAAAGTCTGAAAACATGTCCTTCTTTTATTACACTTCAGAATTATTCTCCTATTTTTTCAGCCCTTTACGCTCATGAGGTGTTAAAAAAAACTCACTTCAAAGTGTCCAGCTTTTAACCTTGTCTCGCCCTGCCTCCATTCCATTGATGCGTTTTTAAATTTCAATTCCCTTAGTCTACCGTCCAGTGGACTTAAAGGTATTATAAATTTTCGTTCCCTTCCTCCTCTGTCATCCTTGGACTCAGAGTTCTACCAAAATTACTATTTACGCTTATCATGCACCTATTGTTCTTTACCTGTTATTTTCTGTCTTAGTTCCTCTGTTTCCTTGTTCCTGCATGTTTCATTTCATTCCTCACATACCATTATTCTCAGAAATGTTGAATTTTCAATTCTCCCCATTTACATGCCCAACATATTTCTCGCCTAAATTTAAATTCGCCTTATTCTTATATTACGTGTCAATGTGCCCAGCAATTCTCTAGTTTAAATATTAATTCGCACCACCTCCTTAACTTCAAAAATTCTCTTGATATAAATTCCCAAATCCTTCGTCATTCCGACTGAAATATTCCAACAAATTTTTTACCTGAATCGAAATTCATTTCCACAAATTTTCTTTAACCTACTGCAGTTTAACTAATGCTGATTTCCCAGAATACAACCAATTTAAACAGAACCCAGTGGCGCCAATTATTTGAGTATAAATGCGTCCCGTGCAAGTGTTCCTCTGTTTCCAGTGAATTTCCCTGTATTTCCCGACGCGCCATCAATGTCGCATCCACATCACTGCGCCTTCCATTAATTTTCGTGTTATTTCTCCTCAGACCTTTTCCCATTATCTCGTCTTGTCATTTGTCACTTCCGGAAAACTTTAAAAGAATATCCCATCTCATTCCCTTCGCAGAATTATTCGGTCTAACAGATCGTGCATGCAGTCTTCAAGGAAAATAGTCGCGTTCCAGGACGAAGCAAAATGACAAGAGGGGAGAGAGAGAGAGAGAGAGAGAGAGATAATTTTTCAAACCAATGAACGGTATGGTTATTCCAGGTGATGTTCCAAATGGTACTAAGGGGAGAGAGAGAGTATAATTTTTCAAACCAATGAACAGTGAGGTCAGCCCGTGCAATGTTCCAAATAGAGCCAAATAATTTCGTTAAAGCAATATGGAGAAGGAAATAAGGCAGACACCGTTGGACCCAGTTGTGAATGAGCACCTGCGTCAGCTGGGGTCAGGAAAAGGGCAGGGGGCTAGCAACCTCATCGCTTAGGAACTCCCACCTACATTAGTACAGACACATACGCGCGCATGCACACACACACACACACACACACACACACACACACACACACACATATATATATATATATATATATATATATATATATATATATATATATATATATATATATATATATATATATATAATTTAAAATATCACAGCATCTGTTAAATTGAAGGGAATCTTACCATCACAAAACTGTCTAGAATCAAAGTGACTGTAAAAGATCTGTGTACTAAAGGGCAGAAGGCCATAAAATCATAAGCACAAAGCGCATCTGCTTCCTGAGCCATTAAGTACGTAATAACTTTCACGATCAACTTGAGATAATAATCGCAAAGGTCGACAAACAAATACATTTCCATCATGAAAGAGTCATTAGCCGCTTGGAACGAGAGCGTTTTTACAGAGTTATGGAATAACCATGTTTTCGAAGTTCGGTCCTCCTCTCTGTTGTGGTTAAGGAATAGCAAGGAAATTTTTTTTCCCCCCTATAAACCTCGAGGCACTTTTTTCTCTTACTCTTGACAGTAGTTT
This sequence comes from Macrobrachium rosenbergii, assembly GCA_039081455.1. NCBI lineage: Eukaryota > Metazoa > Arthropoda > Malacostraca > Decapoda > Palaemonidae > Macrobrachium > Macrobrachium rosenbergii. Next base: position 30,472,531 of record JANJGK010000038.1, read on the forward strand.
TTTCACTGGCCCTATTCCTTCTCTAGAGATGTGAGGTCAAAGTTTCTGAATTTAATGTAATACTTATAAATTTTTCTTTCTATAAATAATAAAATTTATAATGTTTCAGTATTTTACTACGAATTTATCAAATACTGCTGACTTGTAATATATTCTTTTTCACACAATGAATAACGAATAACCGAACCGTAATTTTTTCAACTTTGACTTGCATCTTCGTCTACAGTTGAATTCCACAGATTTCAATGCATTCGTCTGACTGACGTTATTACAATAACTGTCAAAAAACTTATAAGCAAAACTTTGTATGCGCATATAGGATATATATATATATATATATATATATATATATATATATATATATATATATATATACATATACATGTATATATATATATATATATATATATATATATATATATATATATATAATATATAAGGAAGAGAGAGAAAGAGAGAGATCATTTCTGCTAGACGACAAAACCCCTGTCTGATCACATACCAGAAGCAATCAAAGGAAAATATTTTGCTTGTAAGGTGTTTGTGTTTGGATCGAGTGAGCTCACCTTAGGGCCACATTAGGGGGCAGGCTTCCGGTGGATGACAATGAATGCATTGCTGAGAGAGAGAGAGAGAGAGAGAGAGAGAGAGAGAGAGAGAGAGAGAGAGAGAGAGAGAGAGAGAGAGAGAGAGAGAGAGAGAGAGAGATTGCAGAACAAAATGCTGGGATATATCCAATACAATAAAAAAAAAATAAAAGCAAACGGAATATGATGGGGAAAGGGCCTCTTGTGAAAAGATGACTAACCCACTGGAGAAAGCGATTATAGGACCAAAAACGAAAAGAAAATACAGAATTACAAGACAACACAAAAAATAGGCTTCTCATTGCTCTGAGGACTTGACATTTCTGTATTTCTGCTCGTCGAAGAAAAGCGCAATAATTGTGATAGCATTCAAATGATCATAACGACATTTCAGAAACATAGCCAAGTAGGCAATATAAACGGAACCACTAGAACTTAAGAGGTTAAGTTTTTCGTGAAGTAAATGGTTTTTATTATGGGAAATTATATTAAAGTGCTCGAGTTTACATCTTACAAAGATGAAGGTTTAAATTCATTTTATAGAAAAGGAACCTCCAACATAATAAGAAGCATATCCAAAATTTTGATGCTGACTGGTACTAGGAAAAGTATATTCCTATTTCGAGAAAAAATGGTTGCGCAGTTCAGCAATGGTTTAGAGAAGTATTATAGTAACTTTGTATAATTTTTGGATATAAATCAATTATTATTATTATTATTATTATTATTATTATTATTATTATTATTATTATTATTATTATTATTATTATTATTATTATAATGATCAAAGTTCACTTCGCATCTCATTAAGACACTATAAAAAAAACTTGTAAAACATGTACAACTGTAACTGAGAATAAAAATCAAACAAATATCTTTTCAAATCCTCAGATCTCTATAACGAGATTTGGGGACTTAAAAAGGATATAGTTTAATAAAAAAAAAAAAGAAAAGTCCCTCTCTCCGCGCCAGACGCTTCTTTGAAGGGACTGTATTTGTTTGTGGAGCAGCTTCACAGGGCCTTTGGGAGAAAGTTATTGCAAAACGGTCGCAAAAAAGGTGGAGAGGGAAAAAGTTTTATGGCTAAAAATATTATTCTAATTATTCAAGATGAATGAACTCACACAGGTTTGCAACCTACCAGTGAAAAAAGTCCGAAAACGAGGTGAATAGACTGAAATGCTGTTAAAACTAAAAAGAAAGAAATCGAAGAAATACATCAAATGAGTTTTATGCTTATAGGTGTGTAATGAACATTCGATGTTCTAATACGCATCTTTCGACAGATGGCTACAATATTATTTTGTATTAACTTTTCTCCTTTCTTGAAAATTTTAAACAAACTTTTATATTGACTTTATGTAGGGTTTTCACAGAAGCTGAGATGTTCGACTTGCCTTATGTGTGTGAAACATGATAGCCATAATTTGACTAAAAAATACAGAGATGATTTTACTGATTATTATTACACTATAAGTGTTGAAAACAGCAGAAAAACTTCTGTTTCATTCAGTCATGAGTTTTGACTTGCGCTTTGAAAGCAGTCTTAGCAATGATTTATAGAGGCTTAATTTGAATGATTAATTCTCTTTCTCTCTCCCATATCGTTTTCGACGTCACTATTTTCTCCAAGACTGTGAACGCACATCTATTAAACCAAATAAACAGTACACGACAAAAGGGCAAGAAGTTCTTGTAAGGTTTGCAATGATTACAAAACTCAAAGGCAAGGAGGAAGTAAGATTTTGGAGAGAGAGAGAGAGAGAGAGAGAGAGAGAGAGAGAGAGAGAGAGAGAGAGAGAGAGAGAGAGAGAGAGAGAGAGAGAGAGAGAGAGAGAGAGAATACTTGGAAATCGTGAGAACATGTTAGTGGAAGGATCAAAAGAGAGGTACGAGATTAAGTGAATAAAGGAAATACGATGGGTAATAGGAGGACATGAGGGGAGGGAAAAGGTTGAATCATAGTAAGACTCATCACACAAACGATATAAGACTTGTATCTGAAAAAACTGTAAAAAAAAAAAAAAATTCATATGAAGAAAATACTCAGTTAAAGGGAGATTTGAATCTAAGACCAGAATGCATACAAAAATAGGGTCACAATGTGGGTGAAATTGTGATATATATCTGATACAACTTGCAACAATTCTGAGCCTGGAACGATTAGAAGAAACTTAGAGTTCGTGTTCGTTGTCATATGATCAGATTTTTCAAACAGCAATTAAGATGGAATAAGATAAGGTGACTCCCGCAGAAGTCCCGCTTTCTGCTCTACGCATGACATCATGCAGTACCCAACCCTTCAAGTGGAAAGCCGGTACCTTCTTCAGTCATGCAAGCAGCAAGTATGTGACAATTGTTGATGTTCGATTCCAATCACAGGCAACAATATGCGACAGGTTAAGGGAATATACTATACACATAGCGTAAAGTTCTATTAAAATTGTTATCATGTGAAATAAGTTTATTCAATCCATGAGAGAGAGAGAGAGAGAGAGAGAGAGAGAGAGAGAGAGAGAGAGAGAGAGAGAGAGGGCGGGGATGCTAAAAGGTTTTCATGAGTAGGCCTAATGTTTTTTAATGGTGAGGAAAGGGAAAATGAGATTTAAACGTAATGATGTTTCAAGGGAAAGTTACAAAAAAAAAAGCATTTATTTCATGAATGAGATTAACAGGCTTCCATTTCCAACACACACATACACACACACACACACACACACACACGCACATATATATATATATATATATATATATATTATATATATATATATATATATTATGTATATTATATTGAATGGAGATGGAAAATAAATGCTCGGATATTCTGACGAAACATTATATACTGCAGACCATTAAAGTGAAAGACTGCAATGGCTTTACAATTAATTAACGAATATGAATGTGCGTTACCGAGAGAGAGAGAGAGAGAGAGAGAGACAAGGGGATGCAAGTTATATGTGTAGTACTTAAATCTATTCCAAGACCTATGAAAAACCTGCGACTTCCATTGGTAGTTTAGCAATAAACGACACAACGCCACAGCCCGATTAAATTTTATGCGTCGTAGCGTTTTTGGGCTACATGTACACAAATTGTGAGCGCCTTTGTGTGTGTAATAAGAGTTGTTGTTCGAGATATTCTCCCTCATTTTCTTCCCTTTTACCTCGACACGTATACAGTTCTTTCTCCCTATCTGTTACTCTGAAGTTCTGCCTTACAAGCTATTTCAAAATCATTAAGTTTTCAAAAAGCTCTATGCAAACTTGCAGCGAAATGTTTTAATAAGTCCTCTGCCCTGACTTCGTCTTTTTGTAAAATTTGATCGCAGACAACTATTAAAATTCTTCCTTTTATATGATAACAATGTATATGTGTGTGTGTGTATATATATATATATATATATATATATATATATATATATATATATATATATATATATATATATATATATATATATGTTCAAAATCAGACGTGGTTTATATGCAGAATACCACATGAAGCACCGGGTATAAATCCTACAAGCTTCGTCTTTATATCTAAGACATCTTCCAGAGGACTGATAACCAGTGATAGAAATTTGCATTATATATGCTGGAGTTATGGTAAAAACGAGCGAACAGACGTTGGACGACAAATATTTACACTTGATATGTAGGACAAAAGATGGAGTAGCAGTAAACTCGTTACCTTCTGAGAGCACTACTCCATTTACATATCTGTTTATCCATATGGGCAAGCTCATACCTTCGTTCTCGTAGCGAAACAACTGCTCTCCTTAAAATCTATACATTTTACATATGTCTTTTGAAAGTTATGGATCGAGTTTATACATGCATTAACTGATATTCATACTCTTACAAACGTTTTCGTTTTTAGAGCTGGAATGAACCATGTTTCTTTACAGTATATTATTGCCCCCGCCTTATTAATTGTAAAGTGTTTTCACTAACATGGACGAAAATTACATTGCTGACCTTTGCAGATCTTAAACATTTTTTATGCAATTCTATTTCCTTTTCTGATGAGTTTCAGGATTGAACGTTATAAAAGTTATCACAGGACTTACGTGGGATTTTATATACACATCTCAACAACACTAAAGGTTTTTTTTTTATGTCTCAACCTCTTATGCTTTCCTTGCATTTTCACCAATAATTTCCATAAGCATTCTCAAATACTAACCCCTTCCATTCTGCCTCCCTCATATCCTTCACAATCACTTATCGTCTAAATACTCACTCCAGATACAGAAGACTTCATGAACTTCTGAAAGCACCTTTTCCTTAGCATCTTTATTCTGAGACCCATTTGCTCATTAACTTCCATTTACTTCCATTTAGAACAATCAAAGTTCTTGTTCATTTCATCTTTTTTTTTATCCATTCTCTTTTTTTTTACAATTTTTTTCGAGCTACACTATCCAACTTTTTTACTCTGCATATGATCTTGTGTCAAGCAGCTTTACCTCAAATGCTGTACAGTAACATCACAACCTCACGAACTTCTTGTGATTTTCCATAAATTTCCAGCCTCTCTTTTCATAGTTTTCATTCATGTAGGTATGGATTTTCCAATTCTTCTAGTGCTCAGAGAGGCCCAGTTTACACTACCATGTACATTCTTCCCTTCATTATTACTTCGTCTACATATATCTTATTTCTTTATGGTATCATTTCATATTATATTATGCCGTCTTTTCCTGTACTAAACCTTTCAGTTCCTCAACCCTCCATTTACTGCTTTTACTCCCCCTTTCTACCGTCTTGTTTCTACAAACACTTCACGCTGTTTCCATGACCCCACAATTGAAATTTGCGTGCTCTTCATACAATCATTCCTTCTCCATGTCCTTATCACCTACCCTACACCCATTTTATCCTATGCCCCTCTCATTGCTTTCTTACCAGACTCACTTGTCTCAACTACAATTACAGAAAAATTTTCGTCTTACCCTTCACCTCATATTTATCTTAAATTTTGTTTCAACTAAATGATCAGATTTACCTTCCAGCCAATCCCTCCTCGCCATTACAACCGTCAATGTACTCTTCTACTTACTCTGTATTAACGCATAATCTAGATTTTTTTTTACGACTTTCTCTTTCCCACGTATACTTACAGATATTCTTGGGTGACCATGTATTTCTAACAATCGAACCTCTCTTTCCACCTTTCTTTACTTCAGCAACTCCAAGCCTTCCAAACTACCTTTGCATTCATGTCAACTTGCACTAACACCTTTTCATGTCCTCCAAAGTCAGCTAGATACAAATTCAGTCTTTCCAAAAAATAAAATGATCTTTATCCCTCATTCTCATTTAGTCCAGTACCTCATACACTCGCTAATATATCGTTGACTTAGGCCATATTCAGTCGAACACCTACCCTACAATCCTCAAAGTAGCATGTTGTACACTTTTGCCCTTTGCCAGAGTCTTCTTGATACTAAACGCGTTACACTTTCCTAATTGTACATCTCTCTCTCTCACTCTCTCTCTCTCTCTCTCTCTCTCTCTCTCTCTCTCTCTCTCTCTCTCTCTCTCTATATATATATATATATATATATATATATATATATATATATATATATATATATATATATATATATATATATATATATATATTACATGAGACAGTGAGAGAGAGAGTGAAGTATTTCCATAAAATGTGTAGATGTTCACGTATGTATTTGGGGAAATAATTCGCCAACCTGTCTTTCCCCAACGGAAAATTAAACGAGAACTCCATAAGCCATAAGTCCCTTCTAACTCTAAACCTCTCATGGCGTTTCACATCTCCGTCTGGGCATCTGTAGCATTTAGTGCCATGCGAGAGAAACTAATAAGTAAACCCGGAGAGGAATATTGCCATTCTCTAGAGATCCTTCTAGTGATCAGATTGCATTTCAAGGGCAATCAGACGTCCTTTCCCTATTCATTTGAAGTAACAGGGAGAGCTGCCGTACATCGACTGGCACTGGGGTAACTTAATCAGGCTAGGTGGGAATGGTTGTGAGTTTACAATGCAAAAATGAAATGTATTTCCGCTGCTTCTTTTTCCGCTTACCGTTTAAATGACTTCTATTAAAAGAAAAAGTAAAAATGAATATAAATTTTGCATCTAAATCTGTGAGAGAGAGAGAGAGAGAGAGAGAGAGAGAGAGAGAGAGAGACCCTTTAGTATGTTTAGGAACTCGCCAGCTTTTATAAGTCATAAAATGGACTCATGCCAGTCTGTTATTTTCTGCTTCATTTCAATTCCTTTTTCTTTTACCATATTTCACACAAGTCTACTCATCTAACTCTCTCGGGCATCTGTCTCTGTTCTATTTCATCCGCAATGACAATGATCCTATGATAGTTAACTGACAATTTTTTTAAATGCGTGTAAGCTTTATTCTTGCCAAGGAAACTTAAAAAGCTAAGCCGTATAACGAGTAGTTTAAAACGTGCCTCTGGCATCAAACGGCGGAGCCACTCGACGCAAGAGGCAGAACTCATAAACTCTTAATTCATAGGAGAAAGACGTCTGATTACCCGCGACAAGGCGATCTAATCATTAGAAAGATCTCGGGAGAGTGCCAATATACCTCTATCAGGGCTTTCCAATGTCTCTCTCACGTTGCACTAAATGGTACAAATGGGCGGGAGGAGATGGGAAATAAGATGGCATTATGAGTCACAGGGAGTTTATGAGTGGAAGGTAATTTATGGAGTTCTTTTTTAATGCTCTGTTAGGATACGATATGTTGAGTATTAAGTCTCCCGAGCACATATATGAATATGTACACAATTTTTAGAACTCTCTCTCTCTCTCATGAATGCTCGTGAGGAAAATAATTCCGCATTTCTATATTACTGATTCAATGCACAGAATATAAGCTTGAATCTACGATATTTTCATTTCTGCGCCAAAGATGACGTCAACATGCTACGA
>JANJGK010000038.1:30485053-30510053 GCA_039081455.1 Macrobrachium rosenbergii
ATAATATAAAAGCACGAATGATTTCACAACTGCACAACACATGGAAAGACCCAAATGAAAGACTTATTGTCAGTCATCCCTTAACTCCCGAAAAATATACACTCCACTGAGACGTGAATAAAACGTGCGCGAGCGGATCGAGCCTCTTCATCAACAAGTGTCAAAAGAAATTGGACGACTTTGATCACAAGTAGCGATTGCTCCACTTAATTTCTTTCTGTCAATCATCCTCTCCTATTCTCTCTGTTTCTTCTCATTTAAAACTGTCGTCTAACTAAAATTCTCTTAATGAATTCCTCTCATTCATATTGCATTATACGTATTAAACCCAGTCTCTCTCTCTCTCTCTCTCTCTCTCTCTCTCTCTCTCTCTCTCTCTCTCTCTCTCTCTCACTTTCAAAGGCTTTCTTGTTCTCCCTGTCAGAATCATCTGTCAAGGTTAATTATGACGAGGAGAGACGAATTTCCACCTGTAAAGAAGGTATTAGCGATAATGGGAGAAGCCAAGAATCTTAGTTTTACAATAATTGCTCTACTTGACTGTCATCTTTATCTATCTATAAGAGTGAATAAGTGATAACTACTAAAACTTGCACAAGTATAAATAAACGCAAATATACGTGAACTCGTGAATTATACGATAAAATAAATCTACTTAAATATCTAGGAATGCACATAATGTTCACGAGAATTCTCGAGTGTACGTGAGTAAATAGCTTACTACTGTGAATGTTTTCGCACACGGGATTCCTTAATGAGTCAACTGTTAAGTTATTTATGTGCCAGTGACAAATGTGTTTTCTTTTATCTCTAAAGCTAACCCTCATTACCAAAATTGGGATGAATGTTTTACAGACACGCACTCACACACATATTGTATGTATGTATGTATGTATGTATGTATGTATGTATGTATGTATGTATGTATATTCATACATATACACACTGTATACACACACACACATATGCTCTAAAATATTAAGCCAGAGCCTATTAATATCAAATTCACTTATCTGGGGAATAAATTACCTGACCAGGTTTCGAAAGGAATTAGCTAATTTATTCCCAATGAAAGTGAATTCGATTTTGATGGGTCCTTTATTTATAGCTTGATTACACCCTAAGTAAAATTGGCATACTAACCACACACACACACACACACACACACACACACACACACACACACACACACACATATATATATATATATATATATATATATATATATATATATATATATATATATATATATGTATATATATATGTGTGTGTGTGTGTGTGTGTGTGTGTGTGCACGCGCGCGCGCGTTTACACTTATATACACTTTAAGATTAATTTAACGGTGGATGAGAGAGACTGAAAAAAAGGAAGTGTTAATCAGGAACTACCTAATAATAAGAGCGTGATAATATTAGTAGAAGTCTTCCCTCCTAGTTGCGTTCAGAAAAATGTTCAAACATTATGACTAATATGTGAATGAAAGAAGGCTAAAGGGTAGACTGCAAGCACGTACCACTTTTAAGAGATCAGCTGACGCAAGCATTTTCACAGTTTACGTAACTCTGAGCAGAGGGGAAAATAGCACCCCACCACCTCTCTCAGTAGCTCACTCTCATTCCTCACTTCTCACTCGCTCTCTCACCCACTCACTCTATCAACCTTGTCGCATGGCATCAAAAGGGGGAGAGATAAACTTATTGAATTCTAATGGCGTAAACAGGCAGTAATGGAAATCATTTTTAGACGGGTCCCCTTGGATTGATATGTCCCTTACGTCAACAAGCTTGTTAAAGAGAGAGAGAGAGAGAGAGAGAGAGAGAGAGAGAGAGAGAGAGAGAGAGAGAGAGATTGGGGGTTCTTGTTTTGCTCTCAACCAAGAGCAGTGAGAAAATCCATAATTACTGTATGCTGAAAATTATGAAAAATTATTATATAAAAAAAAAAAATGAAAAGCTCAACGAAAACAAAAGCAGACTGGAATGAGATAAATCTGTTATTTCGCTTTGAAGCCAATGAGTGAGTAAACACCAGAGATGAAATTGCTCTCCCACAATTTTTTCCCTGCAATAAAAGGAACGGTGAATTCGGAGAAATGATAGCAGTATTCAATGAACGCTGGTACTTCTCGGAATTATGATCTTTTCTTCCTATTACGACAGCACAAAGCACTCGGCGTCACCCCTCCACTCAGGAGCCTCCCAAATTAGGCACAGTTTCCTAAAATGTCTCCATTCTCGTTCTCTCTACATGACTAGACCACACAATAAATACTCTGATCTATTATCTCTGTCATGCGCTATTCTCTACATTACCACAGCACACTAAAGTCACTTCATCAATAATTTCCTTCATGTCAGCGTCGATCTTTTACAATCGCGTCACGTTAAAGTTTGAGTAATGACGAAGTTTTTTTTCTCAGAAGTTACTGAAAAATCGCCATCTCTCACATTACACGATAAAACTTAAATACCTGCAGCGAAGCTGCCGGAGCAATTATACTTTTTTGTAAAGCACGGTGCAATCATCTCAAAAGCATTACTGCTCATATTATGATAAAGTTATTATTGGTAGCAGTAGTATTGCCATTATCACTATTATCTTTATCATTATTTGTATTTGTTTAATTATCAATGATCTTCTAAATTCACCAACTGGTATATATAGTTCCAATAATACCTAAACTAAATTACACAACTTCACTGGATCTCCCTCTTCTTGAAGGCTAAAATTCACAAAAGAAGAACTGAAAGAATCTGAACGTGTGCGGAACCTCAGCTAATTAGCTCCATAAACAGAGTCAAAGGGAGGAAATTAGCGCCCAGTACTCATGCGTCGCTATAATCTTCCCAGAATGAATACTATTTGGATTTTACATAATCATGAGATTTCGCTAATTACATCGTCAATGCGCTCCTGGAAAACTAAATTTCCAAAGGACCTTAACTGCTTTTCTTTTTATATTTTCTGTAAGTTTACGAATACAAGTTTTGAATATATATATATATATATATATATATATATATATATATATATATATATATATATATATATGTGTGTGTGTGTGTGTGTGTGTGTGTATGTGTGTGTGTGTGTGTGTGTGTATAGAATCTACTGGTCATTTTTTACCAGATACGAATTGTAACCACTTTTTGGAGGCGCTTCTCATTACAAAGCCTTAGGTCCAGAGGCAAGAATAAAAAGGAATTCTGATGTCCGTAGCAGGATTCGAACCAGCATCCTGAGTATCAGAACGAGGTCATATTGCCAACGGGCCGAGCACTGGGCACTTTTTACCATTCAGCGCCGGGGAGTTGGAATTGTTGGAAATCAAGGAGACCCATAAAATAAAGATGACTTAGACGGATCGAAAGGTGGAACTGGGAGAAAACCTCACGGCTATACAAAGAAGTGATAGTTACGGAAGGTGAGCAATAAGAAAGAAGAAACGAGGCAGGAAATGAGGTAAACTACAAAGCTAAAGAGTGGACGCAGCTAGGGGCCGAAGTGACGCCGCAAACACCCTTTAATAATCCCAACAGTGCACCATGTGAGGTGCACTGACGGTATTCATATAGTACATACTCTATAAGATTACTGAAAAGGTCATCTTTAATTCACTATATAATTAATTCGAATATAGGTACTATATTCCTGACAGCCAGTATGTATCCAGGATGCCAACAAGGATTTAGGATGACCTTTACAACTGACTAATTACATCGCAGACCAGCCTTTGACATGGTTTACCATAATGCTTGTACTTGTAGATTCCATAACAGGAGCTTGAGGCTGAGCACTTAATCACATTAAGTTTGTTAACCAGCAACAAAGCTACTGTTGATGGTATTTCTAGCAAGCCTCGAACTCTGATGTTCTTCAGGGATAACGCCCGTCACGGTCACAAAACATAAAAAAATTACTGACTTAACATGAAAGAAACCGAGTTACATGTTGCATTCTGTTGTTTTTACTAGTGAATTGTCTTACTTTTCGTGGATTCAGTGGTACTGAATCACTTGGACTCACGTATATGTATAGCTCCATTTGCGCTTTTTGTAACAAGTCCATAGTATTTCATGAGCTGGTGGTGCTAGAGACATCTCAACTAAGAAAAGTTATACTCAAGGTAAATCTGATCACTGCTGACCACTTCACGGCTGACATACGACTAAATCACATCGCCAATTCACGGTACAGTTACACGAAAGTTTTGAACAAACTACAAAGTGTTGTGAAACTTTCACGACTCAGATAGACCAACCAAGAAGTACCATGACCAAGAAACGAGTAGCTTCAGGAGTATGTTGGCCGACCAAGAAGTATGATGAAATCCTAAGATCCTAACCAGACAATAAAGAATAGTTTCGTGAGTACAACAGGTTTACTACGACCTTTAGTTGTGTCAAGTTGCACACATATTTAAACCTCAATAGGAAGCCAGCTTAAGACTAGTAACTGATCTCAATCAATGACTCATTTTGTACAGGTAACACTGTACTTAATAATTCTGAACATTTGACTATACTTGGCATTACCAAAACTCCCCCAATTTTTTTTTTTTTTCACATCTTGAAAAACCTATCCTGCTTGTTAGACGTTCTGCAAGTAAACAGATTTTTTCCCTACTAACATTTCAAATACTTGTTGTCCCATCTGGATGTCAGCAGCTTCCCTAGATCCTTACCTTTTAAACAAGATTCGCCAAACAATAGTAATTCGCTTGTGACTAAACCATCTCCAAAAGATATCCTATTTGACCTTCCACAAGCTCCATTTCACGAAGGACAGCCATTAGTGTTACTATTGGCTGCACTGCAAGGACCAATGCATGCTATTGCTTTTAATATCAGCATCCACAGTCTGTTAAGGAATCAAGTTGCCACGTAGCCAAATACCAGGAAGTCTTTCATTCCTTTACCTTCAAACTCTGAACTGATATTCTTGGGAGCATTATTGAAATCAGTGTTCGAAGTTTCCTTACTCTATCTGATGTCACTTCTGCCCTTTGTGCTACTTAGGTTCGATCTTTCTAAATATATTACGCATTCAATTAAGCAAGGTCTCTGAATCTTGTGGGTGGTGTATTTCATGGTTAAAACAGCAGCATCTGCAAAATCTAAGTCTGTCACGTTCCTATCATACTCCATTCTAAACCTTCTCTCCTATCTCCGACGACTTTTTTCAACATAAAAACGACAGAAGGGGGTTTTTAACTTCCACATGCTGCTACACTATGTCATAATACAAATAATGGATCCGTGCAACCCATAACTTTTGTTACACTATTTTGTACATGTCTAAGTTTTTTCATCTCTTTCTTTCTACTGAGAATAAGCATACTGAATAAACATTAAGTGCAATGCCTCTAAAGTTACCACCCTAGTCAGATCACCTTTCTTTGGTATGTTATATATGACTTCCAGATCCTAAATTTAACCATGACTTTCAATTTTCAGTCCTTATGCTTGGCTTCATTCTACATTCTGCAAAACAGTCTGGTTAGTATACGACGTGCCATTTCAGTTTCACCCAAAAATCATCTCTGCCGTGCTTCCATCCTAAACTGATATTTTCCATCTCTATTAATAATTCCACCTCAAAATCTCTGCATTGTATACCATTCAATTATCCCTCTTATAGCTCTTATTCGTGATGTCAAAAATCTTCCCTCATGCGTTGTCATTTTTTTTTCTCATGTCAATATTGATCCATTCCTCCCTTTTCGAGGTATTTCCATCTTAATCTTTTCGTTTTTGGAACTCCCATTATCAGTTCTGTTGGCTACCCTAGCAGCAATGCCTCTCCCGGGATACATATCTTTCTACGTCCTTGGCCTGCTTGTACAAATATTGTCATTTATCTCTTCTTGATCCTCGTTCAATTTAACTATCTAGACTTGAGTAATTAGTCAACTCTATTTTGTGTCCTTCATCTCTACTCTGGAACTTATCTATATGTACTTTCTGCGTTTTATCTGTTCTTCATTGCGTTCCACTTCTCCGATATCCAGGATTTCTATCTTGTTATCTCATATCCCATAACTTCTTTTACAACAGAGTGGCATACATTCTTGATGTTAAATCAATCCTCACTGATTGCCTCCTGCTCCTCGAATATTATTTCTAAAGCTGCAAAACTATTTTAACATTTAATTGTAAAAAACTCTTGGTATTCACCTTCAAGAAGCTTTGCTCTATCAGATCAAATTTTTGTTATATTATTTTGTTTTTGACTCTTGCCAACAGTAACCTACTGCTGAAAGCCCTCCACTCAGTCAGTGCCTTTTCTGCATTTGGCATTTAGATCATACCTTTCCTTCACCAATTACATATTCTCTTCCTGAATAAACATATACAATAACGCCTTCCAATATTTGTTTCCACTGTTTTGCAACTTGATTTATAAACAAACATGATATACAGTCCTTATCAATTTAATTATTTTCTGCCTGAGCCATCTTTCCAATCTGATTCACAATTCTTACGTTCCAATCTCCTATTTTCAACTTAGTATTTATAAACCAAAGATTCTCAGAACCTTATTACATGCCTGGGAGTGAGGGCAAGTTCTAATTATGCCTCTTCATTTATATGGCAAAATCCATAGAGGATTCGTCGGCTAAATTTACTCAAGGATAGCCACTTCCTTGTAGCATACAGTTTGTAGATGACAAAGGCTAATGCCTTTTGGTTTTTAACCAAGGTCATCTACCAGTTGAAGCTGAGAAAACTAAGCACTTAACGCCTTAACCTTATCCATCATCCCACCACCAGCGACTTCTGGTGCTCCTTCGTAGCAAGGTCACAAATTCTGTTTGTGGATCTAGCTATAAATAAAGCCTCTGCGAGGCAACAGTTACTCATGCCCTGAGGTCAGGGCCCTAATCCAGGTACCGTTTATCAAGTACCAGCGGGCCTGGTACTCAGTAAATGATAGAAATGCTACTCCATGAAGGTATATACATACCTCAGTTGCCCCTCTCATATATATATATATATATATATATATATATATATATATATATATATATATATATATATATGTGTGTGTGTGTGTGTGTGTGTGTGTGTGTGTACACAGTATATACATATATGTACATATATATATATATATATGTATATATATAAAAATTTTTCCCAAGCATGGGTAACTCCATAGAACATATGACAATATTCACTGCCTTTTATACCTCAGTCACGGAATAATTTTTTTCTGTACAATTTTCCTTTATTACATAAACTACAGGAAATTAAATGAATCAATTTAAATATTAGATAATGAGACATAAGTTGTACCCTATAGTCATTACCACTGAGTACAATGGGAAATACTGCTGTTTGACTATTAGTATTTAATCATTACAAGAAATCATCTGAACTGTTTGATTCTACTTTTTCTCATCGTTACAACAGAAAGTAATAAAAAGAAAGTAAATTAGCAATGAAACAGCATTATCTGGGTTACTGCCGTCTTACATAAGAGGGAATAACACATACATACATACATACATACATACATACATACATACATACATACATACATACATACATATATATATATATATATATATATATATATATATATATATATATATATGTATATATATATATATATATATATATATATATATATATATATATATATATATATATATACAGTATATATGCATAAATATGTAATATATTTTTATATTTATACATTCTTACGATTAACGTACAATGTGAGTAAGAGCTCATACATCTTCTGATACCCCCCAAAACTGGCGTAAAACTAAACAACTGTGCAGCATAAAACCTTGAAAAATTGGCTCCCTGGCGTCTCTGGCGCCGAACACACCCGTGAAGAGACACCCACCACCTTCCCAGACTGATATAAGCATGGCTATGCAAGACGCAGAAAACAGAGAAAAATGGGATTTAAAAAAATAAAGTGGATAGAAAGAAGTGGCATGGGAAGGGAGAAGGAAGAAAGTTTCAAAATGAACATGTATCAATTCTGTACTAACAAAGGCGTACATGATAGACAAGCGCATTATATCTTCATCTCCCTTGCACAGACGTTCTTTTCAATAATAAAATACATACAGCAAAATCCCCTTCCCCCTTCCCACCACCCTCTCTCACTCTCACAAACACACCCACGTGTATGTACGCAAACTGACAAAACTATTATTTCATTGTAAAATAAATATACTTATAATAAAATCAATCCCTATACATTCTCTGTTTCTTTCTCAGTGAAATAAACTACCAAGTCGCCCCCCCCCCTCTCTCTCTCTCTCTCTCTCTCCTAAAAAAGAATTATTCAACATTTACGAAGCAAATCACTAAATCGTAGCGGCCCTTATCTAAGCACAGAACACTTCAAGCAACTGGAGGCGAAACCCAAGAACTGTGCTATAATAAAGTTGAAGAGAATATGAGGAAGAAAAAGAATAAAAAGACTATGAGGAAGAGAAAGAATATCAGTATAATGAAGTGAAAGAGCCTCGATGTAAAGAAGCTGACAGAACGTCTCTAACAAACAACTAAGACAAATAGGCCAAGATGAGCACTCAGGTGCGACTGTGGATATGCATGCAGCTGTAGGATATAATGCATGTACAGAAGATAATGTTCTATCCTGTGGGATCAGTATGCACAGAAGATATTTATGAAAAGAGCTGATAAGATATATATACAGTAAATATATATATATATATCTATATATATATATATATATATATATATATAGTAAATAAATAAATATATATATATATATATAGTAAATAAATAAATATATATATATATATATATATATATATATATACGAGTATACATACATATATATATATATATATATATATATATATATATATATATATATATATATATATATATATATATATATAACCATATACCCTAGCCCCACCTTTACAGCTTTCAGCAAGTATGACTGAAATGAGGCTGCTAGTCCGACGTGCTGTCCAGTGCATGTCAAGGTTGTATGTCCGCAAGATGATCATCATCATCATCTTCACAACGACCTATATCTCGTGATGCATCGAGCCTCTGAAATTCGGCCACTCTAGTCCCTATTGTCACTTCAGTCCTTCTCTTACATTTTTAAGTATTTTTTTTATTGTGAGAAGGCAAAAACAAAGATGAAATAACATTCCCTTGCAGCATCCCAATATTTACTGCAAAGTTACTTGACGATATCCCATCAACATTAATTTGCAGCTGCTTCGTTCATGGATAATATTAATACGCTCTACATACATAATGGGGATGCTATAGTGACGCAAGATCTTCCATAATTATTGTCTATGACAACATTATATTATCTTCGTGTAATCAACAAAATCCATCAGAAGGGAATTTTCAAATTTCATATACTGCTGCAAAGTATGTCCTACCACAAATATTTGATTTGAGCAAATCCTTTCTTTTTTAAAACAAGCTTCTTCACCTCTTAGTTTTATAAGTATCTTTCTCCAACCTACTGAGAATAAGAATAATAAATATATTCCTTATAGCTAACGTAAGTGCAATGCCTTTATAGTTACTACATTCATTAAGGTCACCTTCTTTGGTACATTAGCTATGGCTTCCAGTTTACAATCATTAGGCTTAGTTTCCTTATTCCTTATTCTGTAAAAGTCTGGTTAGTATACTAGGTGTCACTTCAGCTTCAAGTAAGACCATTTCTGCAATGATTCCATCATAACCCAAGCTTCTTATATATATATATATATATATATATATATATATATATATATATATATATATATATATATATATATATATATATATATATATATATATATATATATAATTTGTGTGTGTGTGCGAGGATGGCTGGTATTCACGTGAGTGTTTTGCTCGATAAGTAAAAAACGGTACGTTACATGGGTTGACAAAAAAAAAAAAAAATGGACACCTGAAAATACAAGCAACCCACACGTAAGCAAAAAGCCAGGGGATAATAAAAGAAAGAAAAAACAGACGGAAGGTACACCCGAATGGAGAGAGGCACACTATAAAAACTAATAAACGGCCCGGTGTCTAAAATAGCACCTAGGCGAGAAGGGGTGGAAGGTGGTGACGAGAATCCCCTTTGACAAAATGCACCGTTAGAGGGGATTACTGAGAGATTACGGGAGATATTGCAAACAAGATCAGTTGCAAGGCCGCGCCGAGAGTTCAAGAGGATTTCGTAACCCCATCCCATAATGGAAAAAAGGACTCGCTGTAAAAGCCATCCTGTAATGAAAGGATTACTGCTAAAGCCTGGTTATTTCGTCTCCTCTTCACCACTTTTCTTTTAATTGAGATTTGTCGGGAATAATGCAGTGAGTGGGCATTTAGGGCTGCTTTAACTAAAGCCTTTATAATCATAGAGTCCTCATTCATAAATACGTTTTCCTAACAAGAATATTAAAAAATATATTAAGGAAAGCTACAATGATGAGGAAATGAGTTTGCTAAGTTATGCGTTATTACAGACCATATGCATTTGGCCATTGACCATGAGAGGATAAGCGAATGTAGGTGAGTCTAGAACACATGACTCAAGAAAGGCAAGGTGGCTTGGTATGAGCAAAAGACTTTGGGAGAGATCTAAGTGTCTGTTGAAGACTTAATGGAAGAAAAGTGTGGATGATGAATGTGAATGAAATATAAAAATGATAAAGTTGTCTACTATACTGTACGATAGTATAAATGACATATGAAAAACTGAAAGGACAAGAAAGATGGAGATGCACAATAGTCGAAAAAAGGTTTGTATGAGTGAAAGGATAAATGGCATAGTCATGTGGAAAGAATGGACGTTGTTAAGTTGATAAGAGTTTAAGAGTAGGAAGAGTTATGAAGGACTGGAAGAGGAAGATCTATAAACCACCACATAGATGAGGGTAAAACTAGAGGTAAATGTTGGTGTGTAAGGGGGTTCGACACCATGCTAATAGATTCGTGTATGTGTGCGTTTATGTACGTGCAAGCAGATGTATCAGAATACAAATGCACATGTTTATTTCCCTAATAAATAAATAAATAAATAAATATATATATATATATATATATATATATATATATATATATATATATATATATACTTACTGCATATATACTGTATATACATACTGTATATATATAGTATATATACATACATACATACATACATACATACATACATAATGCGCAGACGCATAAAAATCAGACAAGCAAAGCACAGACACTTTTAATACACAGACCCTACAAACGGCTCCAAACCCTAAACCAAGGGCTTCAAGCGCAGCTTCTGAAGCCCCGCACGAACACAAGCAAGAGCCCGAAAGTATATTAATAAACACGGGAGAGAGCTGCTGCTGCTGTTGGGGTGGTGGTGGTGGTGGTAGTCCCGCATGGCCCGTCCGTCCCATAAAGCGACCTGGGCATTATATTACAGGCGCTCGCGGCGAGGAAAAGTATTTCCCTGGCATCTACACATTCCCCAAAGCCCCCGAGTGTCACCGTAACCTTCTCATATAATGCTACTGGTGAAGTTAAAATAGCGGTCACACGCTGTCAGCCCACGGGTGGGTGGCTTCTGGTGGGTGAGAGGCGAGCCGGGTATGTACTTGGCACGCGCTTGACTTGGGAGAATGAAGTAGGAGTATAGTAGGGGTATGGGTAGTTGGGGGTGCATTTCTGAATACTGGTAGATAAGGAAATACATGCGTTTTTTTGCACAAAATGCACGCAAACTCAGATATGGATGACCGTGTTGATTACGAATAAGTGGTTTTTATTCACGAATTATTTCTTAACAATAGAAACAATATACAATGTCAGTGTGATCAGTGTAGTAAAGTACACAGAAATAATAAAAAAAAACAGTCAACCAGAGATGCCGAACTTCATGGTACACTAGTTACATGATGGTAGCCAAATCCTTATCTGCATGTTTTTTATATGAAATTGTATATAACATACGAAATATATAGTAATCTCTCTGAAGCTTTCTGGAGCATAATCTGCTTATCATAAATTATAAACAATTTCCAACATGGTCGTCATTTACATATATATGTACATATATATAAATACACACATATATATAATTACATATATATATATATATATATATATATATATATATATATATATATATATATATATATATATATATATAATATGCAAATGCAGTGTAAAGATTTTCCAAGTGACCCACTTTGTTATACCTTCAGTAGCCTACATATGAAATTTGAATGAAATTGGACTAACTTTTACAAATTTGAGTGACGTTACCAAATAAGCATGGTTGCCAAGCAATAATTTGCAAGAGAAGGGATACCTATAACATTTATTTGAAGATGAGACAGCCTACAATAATGTAACAATAGTCCAAGCAAAAAGCATATGCCTTAATCTTAAGAGCTGCCGTACTGAAGCCGATATTTACTTAACGGTTGCTATGGTTTCAGCTAACGTTAGCAAATACTAAACGGAATAATCAAGGCCTATACAAAGACTATAATAGTAAAGTCTCAAGCATGGGCAAAAAATTGAAAATAACAGGCTGCGAATACAGCCGTTATAAACAGAAGTAAAATAAGAAATAAGAAGGCATCATAAACTGCCTGAACCTACAAAGGTTAAGAGTTCAACATAATTACATAGATGTTTATGATTCTTCAGCTGAAGACCTTATGAACATACTGCGCCTGGTAAAGCTATCAACATTAAACAGACCAAATAAATCGTGATATCAACCAGCCACAGTGAGGCTAGCCTGCAACTACAAGTTCAGTACAGTACCCTGTATGTTCACTGTCCCCAGTATCATCATTGTAACAATCAGCAACGTGACCACTGTAACATAAAGAACTTGACAGAGGCATCTACCTACAAACAAGCTTCGAGCCTATATCTTGGACTCTTACGTCGCCAAAATTCATTCATTATTGAGTTTCACTACTAGGAGTGAGGAAAAGACCTATGACTGGATATTGAGAAGGTTTGGACGACAATTCCTTATCTCAAAAACAAGATGATAGAGTTCGGGGAAACTACGAAGAAGAAAGGCCCATGTTTAAAGTACAGGGAGAGGAAGCAAATTAAAACAGAACCAAAATCGTTGGTACTGCATCTGAAAATAAAAAAATAAATAATGGAAAGCTCTCTGGGGAAAACCCACCCTCGTACACAGGTTCTGACAAAGGCCAAATACCAAACTAAAAATTAAAACTTAGTAATAAGAGGAAGTGAGTCCATCCAATGGTCTATTATATACTCGTTTGCCGCCAGATATGTGGCGCAGTATCAAAATGAAGAAAACACAGTACTCATTATGATTTAAAAAGGAAAAAATCACGCAGTTGAAACTACATCACAACTCACCCCTAAACTGTCTATACCTGTTTCCTAAATGAGTCAAAGACCTTGACACACCACCAATTAGAGATGACAAGGTCAAATTTGTCAGAGAAACGTACATGTGTGTGTGTATGTAGGTATGTATGTAAATATAAATACATATATATATATATATAATATATATATATATATACAGTATATATATATATATATATATATATATATATATATATATAATTATATATATATATATAATATATATATATATATATATATATATATATATATATATATATATATATATATATATATAGTGTGTGAAATAAGGAATTCTGAATTTCTACATTTGCATTTTTTTATGCCAATGATAAATATCTTATTTTCCTCTATCTCTCTCTCTCTCTCTCTCTCTCTCTCTCTCTCTCTCTCTCTCTAACGTGAAGTATCTTAGTATTGCTAAGAACCTTGTATTTCCCCCTCGCTTTCTCTCTCTCGGAAATCGATCTTTTCATATTATTTTTACGCCATTCATGAAATCACGCGCTCTCTCCCTCCCCGTCGATAGTTGCCACATGACAGAAATTCTCATAAAACCCATCTGGGATGTTCGACTGGCGAGATAAGAGGATGAGGCCACATGGTGGCTTCCGAGCACCCAAGCAAGGAGAGGTGCAGGTCAAGGGTAACGTGATGTCATACGGCACACGGAATCAAGTTCTCTCTCTCTCTCTCCCTCTCGCTCTCTCTCCCTCTCGCTCTCTCTCTCTTTATGCTCCTATGCACAACGATATATCTCAGTAAGGGAAATGATGATGTTCACAATGATCAAAATATCTGACAATATATGACTGTTTTATCCAACCTATTACCGAGATGTAATTTCAACCAACAAGTGGGGTAATTCTTCATATAAATAATTAACATGAGGCAATTGGAGAAATTCTGTGTTATATCAAAATGAAATTATTTTTATAGCAAATGAAACTATTTAAATAACTAAAGTTTAAATAAGATATATTTCTTGACAACACGCACGGCAGAAAACTAATTATGATCTCCTAAGCAGGTTTCATACTGAGTATTAAATTCAGTTCTTTCTTCTAAATACGTCTTAAATATACTTTTATTTTCCCTACGTTTCGTATGGTTAACTTGCTGGCTGGCAATGAATACCATTGTTAATATTCACGCTACTATTTTGAGGACTCTTTAAACAAACATTCCACCAGGGAAAAAATTGACATCTTCACAGAACCCACAGTCCCACTGTTACGTATAGAATGTTAAGTATTTCATACGATTAACTATACAAAGGTAATGCATTATAACATAAAGACGTTTTATAAAGCAGCGACGTTGTCTTCTGCGTCACCCAGATGTTTACAAACTTGCCCTCGCAAGGAGAAGGGTAATATGATCAGAAATAGATGACTGATGTTTTCACTCAGACCGAAGAAGCAGCGCAGAAAAGTTTATCCATATATCACGGTAGTTCTAGTTTTCTCCGACGCAATAAAAAATTAGAGTAAAAAATGTTAAAAGAACACAGGACGTATCTAAATTTTTTTTTAGATCTAGATACTCGAAAAGAAACGAAAACAAAGATATGGTTCTGACACACCATTAATGAAACAACTCATTATAATATACATTATAAACGGGATCTCTCACTAAGTCTGATATGCCATTTACATGTTTTTATTTGATAGCTCAATGTAAAATTAGTTTTAGTTATAGGACAGTAATTTTGGTGTCAATCTAATGAATACTCCAAATTTATTGTAGCATATATAAAAAAAAAAGCCAAATATGTTAAAATGGTTGGGTGAGGTTAACTAAATACAAAAATCTCTGTCTTTCCTCTAAAATATATTCGGGAAAAATAAAAATAAAAATCTTTTCTTGCACCATGTAAAACCACGATAAATAACCTATTTTGTGATGTATACCAACTATCGCACATCAAAAAGTAAATAAAAAGTAAAAAAGATGTATTTCATTTATTGTACTGTAATTGCGTTTATTTGCAGCATTTTTACCATAACCTAATTTTTACCCCCATCGCATTTAAGAAACTAAAGCAGAATAAATACTATAAATAATGTAACCGGCATATAAACACGATATTTTTAATGGTACGGCTACACTTACTGTCCTCATTTACTTACTTAGTGGTTTCATTAATTGTCATGCTGAATACATATACTTATCGGATGCGTGCAAACATAAAAATGTCATTGTAAAAGAACTTGAGTAACACTGATGGGCACATATACATGAATGAGAGTAAATGGCAACATATAACAATAGTAACTGTCATGGAAAGATAAAATACCAGTAATAATCAGTATTTACCTACCTAGTTCAGAAAGACGGAAAAGGTGATTGTGCTAGTCTACCTGAATGGGAAACTGCAAGAGAGAGAGAGAGAGAGAGAGAGAGAGAGAGAGAGAGAGAGAGAGAGAGAGAATGCTGCAGGTGGCATAGTTTAACTGTCTCAAGTAGCCTAAATGTGAATTGAGAACATACTGTACTGTACTGTACTGTTTTCAAAAAGGCCCTGGCTGTTGGATATGGACGGTTTAGAATGAAATATAGCCATGCGTATACTAAAGAAACAATAAATGTATAGGAAAAGAGTTTATCAGCTTAACCTATACAATACAGTAGCATACATTAGATGGAAGAGTAAGTTGGTGGATGTAATGATAAGAAGAAAAGCAGCTTAAAGTATATCTTCTTTACTATTAGGTTAAAATGAAAGTGGAAAGAGCATGCAATATCAATGTGAAAGGAAGGGCTCAGAATATATTTATGACTGGGAATGGGTTTATCAAGACAAGCACCTATAGCATGAGACGGCGTATAAAGGATTCAAGATGCAGAGGAGGATAGGAGCTGATGAGGATTCGATAGGTTCGAGATGCTTCGAAGTATGCTTGTTTAGATTAAATATGCCTTGTGCCAGAACAAGCAATTGCCAAAAGACGCCAGGGGCGTGAGGCTTGGTTTTTAAGGGAATAAGAAGCCTGCTGCGAGGTCTGGATTCGATCAACCATCCGTGGCAGGATTTCTCGAGGTGGCAGCGAGCTGTAAGTGTGAGTCTGAAAAGGGGGGAGAACAAAAGACGTAGGCGGAGATATAATGAAGACTGTTTCATTACGAAAGAATGTTAATGATGTCATTATAAGAAGATACCGGGAAGTCATATAAATGGTAAGAACAAGACGATAATGTGTTAAGAGGAAAAATGTAAGCAGGAATTTTAAGGAAAAAAGAAGGCTGTTCTGGGTGGAAATATAAATGCAAATAAAGAAGGTCATTTCAAAAGGAATGAATTAATCAAAGACGCACATGGAACATTCTAATCGACAAACATGCACCCTTAAACCGTTACAGGAGCCCCTTCCCTCTCAATCGTTAGAATGAGTATAATTAAAAGGTATTGAATCAGAAAGTAAAGAGAAGTGTTTAATGCAAAATTTGAATGTTGAAAGCGCAAAAAGGTACTCTTAAAACGCTAAAGATCGGAAAGTACCAAGGTTTTACAAATGACGGTGAATGCGTATAAAATAAACCTTTACGACAGAAGAACCCTGATATACAAGTGCATGTTACAAAAGAAAGTTTAAGACTTGCACCGAAATGTCATAGATGGAATTTAATAAAAAAAATGTGAAAATCACTTGGGAAATAGGGCTTGGGCTGTAGTTTCTTGATCAATAACAATGTTTTAAGAATAAAAATAAAGCTTATAAGTTGTAAAAGTGCACGTCATGACGTTATGCTTTAATGGTTGTTTGATATTAACAAGGTAAAAATACTGACAAATTAAATTCAATGTGAAAAAAAGTTATGAATAAAATGTAAAGCTCCTGTAAATTTTAGACGATCCAATGTTATGACTGTTAAAACTCTGAATGCATAAGAACGAATATGTAAGATTTAAGAAAAAAAAAAGCTAGAAAGAACACGATTTGAAACCAGGAACTCCGGAACTTAGTTTCAGTACGGAAAGGAAAAGAGAAGAAGCAGTTTATCCACAGGGCATTTCAGCGCATGTCATTTATGATGATAAGATGACGGACTAATCAAAAAGCCTTGAAAAGACTACGAAAACAAAGTTTCCATGATAGCGATGACGTGTGACCGTCAAAAACTTAAAGCGAAAACAACAGAAAAGACATAGATGATGAAGACCATAAGAGGAGAGAGAAAAGATGTCGACATGCATACCAGTGCTGAGTTATAAGGCTATGGAAGTTATCTGAAATTGGGGGATTGTGATTCGCTACAAAAATTAAACGATTAACTAACAGTGGCTTTTTCCAGCAGTCAAAATTTCTACAAGAAGTTTATTATTTTACACACACACACAATATATATATATATATATATATATATATATATATATATATATATAGTTTAACTTTTGTAACGAATCAGGATCCCTCAATTTCAGATAACTTCCATAGCCTTATAACTCAGCGCTGGTATGTATGTATGTATATATATATATATATATATATATATATATATATATATATATATATATATATATATATATATATATATATATATATATATAGCCCATTAGTGTGTCTGTCAACCTTAAATTACCATTGTAGCTTACCCTACATGTTCACAGAATTTCAATCAAATTGATAAAAGGGCAGTACCTCATAAACAGATGTGCATGGCAGGAGATTGTTTGTCTGCCTTTCCATTATTGCGTCTGTCCTTAACAAGTCGTTAGGGTCCTCCTCTATGGCTGAAGGCATTTCAATCAAACTTGTGCAAAATCAGATGACCCGACATAGAAATGCATGAAGGGAGATCGTCATGAAGGTGTGGCTGCCTTATCAATATATCCCTCTTACTGACCTTGTTTTGTAAGGATTGCCATGTGAAATTATTGTTCCTATTCCAGTAGATGTACACTTTAACACTGGCCATAATTTTTTAAATGCATGAGACAGAGAAGTCATATTTGACATGTATGCTCCACTAATGAAACCCTTCAGTTGACATCAAGGTTTGTGACGTTAACCATTATAATGGCCTTCGTCCTAAAAATAGCTGGCATCGGGAGCGCTCGTGTTTCACAACCACATCTTGCCTGGTGGAAAATCGCTGGAGTTTTTTACCTCTGCAACAGTCATAATGGTGTCTTCTTCAGCATTCATCATTCGCCATGCTTCACGAGAGAAGTTGGTCGGGGATCAGTATGTGACGTGTAATGCCTCAGCAATACCCTCCGGTTGCTTGTTATACAATGTTTCATGCATTATGTATGAGAGGAAATCACCGTCAATGGAGTTAAGTATGCAATCTGATACAGTTCGTTTTCTCGTCGTTCCGCTTGTGTGAAAAGAAAGGCAAAGAGCGAAAAGAATCGTCTATTTTTATGGAGAAAGAAAGGAATAGCAATGCAGTGAGGGAAAAAAAGGAGAGCGAGGGAGAATTTTGTTTTTAGTTTCTCTCAAAAAATCGTTTCATCTCCTTTCAAAGATAAAATACTCAATTTTCGTAGTGAGTTTTAAAGAATAAAACAACGCGGAAAACAAAGACTGAAGAGATGCTAAAATATGCAACAAAGAGAAACGCATCCCAGAGAGTGTAGTTACCCAACAAAATATGTCGACGTGCACCGAACATGCATTTTCAACCCAAGAAGAGGTCGTAAAGGTAAAAAATAAAATAGCATATCCATTGCTTAAACAAGAGGCAATGCATTTTCAAATTAAAGAATAAAAGGTATACACACAGCATCACCGCTTAAAATATTGCCTCCTCAGTATCAATTCTTATATAATTAATTTCATTGATCGTCTATATATGCACACTGCCCGTTTCTCTTGCATTGATAAGTTCACGTAGATGGCACCTGCAGATGAGCTTCAATTTTCTGTAGCCTCTAATCAATTTTACTTTCTAGAGAAAAAAGTAAATCAAAGAAATAATTCATTTACAAAGGCTGGTGCAGAGGCTATATTTTGTTTCATCGGCCAATTACAAAAAGGCGGAGAGAGAGAGAGAGAGATGAACATTTAACTGGTGGTATTATTTAGGCCTCACATAAGGCAAGAATTTAAAGGAACCTTTTCACGCCATGGCCTGGGAGAACTGAGTATCAAACAAAATATCTTCGCGTGCTAAGGCATTTAGCGTGACAGGTAAGAAATGCTAGTGAAAAACACATCCGCTGCAAACGTACGGAATTTGTAGCCCTCTAATACAGGCTGGCCAGGAAAGTCATAGTAAGATATTTCACACAAGCTAATGATTTTTCCTTCTTCATTTTTTCCATACGACAGCAGTTCACTATACCTGCCATTGAATCATGAATTCTAAAAAGTTTCCCTATTGTTATACTGTCATTACTCAAGAGAGGAATACTGCTTGTAGTACAAGTGGTAGTTTGCTAGTCTCCGCTACTACAATAATTTAAACCTTGACATTCCTGGCGATATTACACATCCGCGTAGTTACTGTTACCGGTGCTATCATTGCCTTCGCCATAGCTGTTGTCGTCTATCTGCGTCAAAACAAGACCTCGCTTCCTTGAATTCCGGGAAGCAAGAGAATTACACATGGCGTGCGCCTTAATGCGGAGGGACTGGCACGGAAACTATAGCCTCCTTCTGATCTTCAGACTGCACGACTACCGTGCCTTTGTCAGGTCCGTTCGTGGGAGCATAGTGGCCGGTATGATATTATTGTGACGTGACGCTAATCCCCTCGCGTACTGTATATCACGGATTCCTATCATTAAGGAGACTTTTACGATAACATTTGTGCTCTCGTGAGACCAGGTGATAATTACACAAGAATTTAAGAATACAAAAATTGAAAATTCCATCGCATATCCTCGTGCAATTGGTGAACACAAACGTGGCGGAATTATGTGATTTTCTTTAATTAAAATCTCTTTGATCCAGTCAGGGACTGCTATCGTTTTTGACGCCTCCTAAGGCTGTTTTTAACATTCTTATCACATAAGTAATAATAGCAGATTTTAATTATGAATTAATTAAAATGTCCAACATGGTAGTTTTATTTTCAAAAGAGAAGCATTCCTCTTGTTTTATCCCAAATTACTGAGGCTAGAAATTTATATCACGAATTTTCACCAGCTCAGTATTGTAACAATATTTATAGAAATCGATTTTTCATAAGGAAGGCTCTTAGTCTTTTAATGAATTTTATGGCTTTCCTGGAAGGGAGAAATAGTCTATTACAGTAAGCTGAGACAAGTATAGAATTCCTAGTAATTAACTAGCTGATGGCAAAACTGGCTTAAACCTGACAGTCACAATCTAGTAACAACACAAATTAGTGATTCAAAAGGGAAAATTAAATACAGGATGTACCGTACATGCTCTGTAAATAAATTATGAAGGTATTGAAGTAAAGTCCAGCATATTTCTTATAATAACAGAATAAAATTTACTTAAGCATTTATAGTTAAAAATTATAAGGGAGTATATAAATAATCGTTTTAGAGCATATGCAATAAAGGACACCACTCGGCCATCTTGTAATATCTGCATGACCTGATCTTGGCCCTTTGAGATTATATAAAGCGATAAAACTATTATCAAGAGACCATTAGTCTGTCGTCAGGGACTTTCGCACAAATTATCCGTCAATCTTTTATTTTCTGGAAATTTCCTTTCCTCTTCGAGGGAGGCGGTCGCATTCCTGTTCTAATTTAAAACACCAGCTCTATTCTAAGGACAAACTTCATAAATTCGTTTTTGCTTTAAATCTACAAGTTATACAAAATTAGCGACACAAGTAGATATCCACTTCATTTATCAAAAAAAAAAAAAATCATCTCCCGCGAGATTTTGCACATTTTTCACAACCATAAATTTCAAGTTGAAAGATTGCTTATATTTACATATACCCATTTATCTCAACGTGATTCGGAGACGTTTTGATACTTGGTAAATCGAATAGAGCTGTATTAAATGTAAAAATGAAAATACTCATGTAAAACCAGCCCAACTGACATTCGCAATCCACACAAGCTCATCGAACATATAACTTGTTAGTGCTATTTCCACTTTTAATCTTGGTGGGATTAATTAAGATTGCCTCTTAGACTGACACAGATCATAATACGCTGTAAATACTGAGAGATAATTCCAAATGTTGAAGACAACTCTAAAACAAACTAACCAACCTGGCTAACTCTAGACCTCGCCATCTTGTAGTTCATGGTGAAATGAGAAACCAGATCCATGATAAAAAGTCAAAGATATGACGACATACAATTAACGGGTTCACAGCAGAAATATTTACAAAAT
The DNA here is from genome assembly GCA_039081455.1 of Macrobrachium rosenbergii. NCBI lineage: Eukaryota > Metazoa > Arthropoda > Malacostraca > Decapoda > Palaemonidae > Macrobrachium > Macrobrachium rosenbergii. The sequence goes on from JANJGK010000038.1 coordinate 30,506,709, forward strand.
TATGTCTGCAAATAACAAACGGCCTCTGAAGGAAATAATTCAGTTAGAACTCCCTTACTGATTCAATATAATTTTCACATTTTGACAAGCATAGAGAAACGAGGGGCTTCCCAATCACAGAAACATTCCGCAAGAGCATCCTCTCATTATAACAGAATACTGCAAGACAAAATATAAAGAAAATTAAATTCAGTATCTGTGATTCAAACGGAGCCGTATTCATTAGGTACGTTTCCACTGAACCCTAATTATTTGAAGCCAAAACAGTGCTCGATATGAAGGATAGAATTTCCAGTTTACCAAGTAATACGGCGAAGAGTCTGATCATACGGATAACGATGTCAGTTTAAGACGAATTTAATTCCGATTTTTTCTAGCCTAATCAAATCCGATAACTTTTTTAGATCGACAGTACTTAATTCTGACCAGATTAAGGGAGGATGAAAGCAAGTTTCAAGGGAAGCTGAGAGGTGAACAAGGTAAACTCACCTATGTATTAATAATAAAATGCATTAAAAAACTTACAAACAAAAACAAAAGCAAGGATAAAGTCAAGAGGAACAGATCTCTGCACAGAACCCCTACAAAATGGGGAAAATGTCACATACGGTAAGGACAACTAAACATAAATTCGGACTAGAAATTAACATACAGGGAGAATGAGTGAGGTCACAAGTACAGTTCTGTTAACATGGCTTTATGCCAGACTTATGGGTAAACCACACAAATACCAACAAATAAGTCTCCAAATGTATGAGAGAGGATAAACATCCCTATCTGATTTGATTTGATTCGCATCAAGTAATAAGGCATCAAAACAAAGATGAGGTAATATAGTAAAGATCAATTGAGATTACCGTTATTTGAGAACAAATAAAAAAAAGGAGGTATATTATAAAGCAAACTTTATGTATAAAATCTGTAAATGTGGCTATAATACAATCGTCATCAGGACAATGATAACATGAGGTCGTTCATCTTACCCAGGACCCACTGTTCTTACCTACAGGTTGGCAGTATCCATCGATCCAGCACAAAGGTCAGGTAGTAGTGTTAAGGAAAAACTAAACAGACTGCTAAAGACGGATACATAAACCGAGCGGAAATAAAAAATTGATTTATAAGAGTTCTTGATGAAATCTTTTAATCTTGTGATTCACCAAATGTGTTATTTTTAATTGGTCAGAAACATACAATATGGACTCATTAAATTAAATTTCCCTAAAAACCTGTTTAAATTTCCTTCGGCAATTACATATTTATCTAATGCTGAAAACGGGATATTACAATCATAGTCAACAACAATTCAGTCCAAATTCTTTGTGGCAATATTTTCATGGTTTTCACATTTATTTTCATTAACCCAGCTTGCTTTCTTACAAATTATTTCAAAATTCATGATCTAAAAGCAAACAATTCTTTTGTCGATTTTGACATGGAATTTCTATGAAAATTTATTTACTTGTACTCAGTTTATTATCCTCTGAAGGAATATTTTTCCATTTCAGATATATTTTGCTTTATTGCGTTTTCAAAGAACTTTCAAAGAATTTTTTCAATAGATTCGTATTAAATAGATTTTGAAGACTCATATTACCTTACGCTGCAACAATCACAGCTCGTAAATTAGTGATTTATTGAAACATTTACCTATTTCTTAACTTGAATAACTTTTTGCTTTAACAAATAAACAACGAATTGACCTCATCATTCTCAATGAAAGACATCTGGCTCAAGCCTAATTTTCCATTTAATTCAAGTAATGAAGAAGTCTTAGTAAGTAATTCTGTGAAAGTTTAGCACTCCATTTATAGCAAGTTCACGTAAAGAAGTCAGACACATGAAAAGGGTATGTATATGTATATGTATATGTATATATATATATATATATATTATATTATATTATATATATATATATATATATATATATATATATATATATATATGTATATATAATTATAGATATATATACATATATATATATATATATATATATATATATATATATATACATACATACACAGTATATATACAGTACATATATATATATATATATATATATATATATATATATATATATATATATATATATAATAATTTCAAAATAACAGCAGGCAGCCAGCTTAACGAATGACCTTTACTTGCAGGTGAGAAGCAACACTGAGAGCAGATAAGAGTCCTCTGGAGAGCTCAAGTCAACTCTGAATGATGATTAAATTTCATTTGGGAACTGCAGTAATATTGCTTAATGGGATTACTTCCTAAAACCACCGCCATAAATTAATTAAATCCTCAAATAAGAATAAGCAAGGAGACGTTTCTGTAAGTGATTTAGGCGTTGCAATAATTATGGTCACCGGAACCAAAAAAGTTATTATTATCAGCTGTCCGCAGTTACGGCGTGGGAATGACAAGTAGGCACGATAGTCAGAAACGGGTTCAATTAGACAAATATGTCTACTAACCCACTGAAATTTACAAATCCTTAATGCAAAACATAAAATTTATCGTCGTCTATCGCTTGCACTCAAAGTATCCATTACAACAGCATCCGGGGTCACTGTCCATCTTTTGCATTTACGTCTAGCCAGTCATCACTACCAATCAGAAAATAACGCCGTCAAATACTCTTAATTCTTTTGAAGAGACACTGATACACTGACGCGCATACACATACAAAACAAGCTGGTTGTGTAAAACAGATTTTTTTTTTTAATTAAGAACCCAAATGATGATGATGATATATTCATTCGGAAAAGCATTATTATAACGCGAGGACTGGAGTGTGAAGGATGGAAAAGCTTCCCGTAGATGAAGAGGAAAACAGGAAAAATCTTGTATTTCTATATATAGAAAAGTATAAATCAAACTACGACAACTGTTTTTAATTCTAATAATTCTGCCACTAAATAAATGGACAGGCAGTCTTTTCATACAAGGTTCATATTTGGCAGAAGTGGCTACAATTGTTCAAAATTATAAACTATTACACAAGTGATTTAAAGGGAAAATAGTAACACCGTGATTACGCCAGGAATAATACATGCCATTTTCATAATTAGCCATAATAAATGTTCATCTACGAGTTTTTACACATATATATACACTCGCACATATTTTATCCACACCGTTAAGTACGTATAACTACGAACAGCGGTCAAATTAACAGCGGCGTTGCGCACGTAAGAGTATATACACAATTCATTCATTTTTTCCTGATGCATTTCCTTTCTATTTCTGACCTTGCATATCATACCCAAAAACTAACAATGTCTCTTCCCTCCCATCCACCCCTCTTCGCCCCACTGTTCTTCGCCGATGCACAGAGATGAGAGAGAGAGAGAG
>JANJGK010000038.1:30515053-30540053 GCA_039081455.1 Macrobrachium rosenbergii
CTGGAAAAAATCTATAAATTGTAAAAAGGGCTCAAAATACTATGAACATCGGTGAATATCTGAATAAAACCTCGATCTGCCCACTGCAAGGTTTCTATCCTTTCCTCACATACTACTTCATTAACGCTGACCTGTCAATAACAATTTTCTCCGTCTCTTTTCTATTCCACCGGAGTGTGAACAAATCCTCACTGAGAAAAGACTAACATCCATCACTATTCCCTAGAATGAATGCTAAGGTTTGAGATTTCAAATTCCTATAGGATATCTCTAAGCGATCAGTTTTCAATCCTGTTTCCTATCAAGAATTTAGTAAATACCTCCCAGATATATGGTACTTAGGGGTTTGATGTGGTTCATGGGCACTATCTGTTTGCATTGATAAAAAAAAGTAACTAATCTTACTAATGACCCGCAGAAAGTCAAGGTTAAGGGTGTAATGTTTCCCATTGCTAACTTGCGTACTGTTTTCTTTCTGCCTTACATGGCATAGCTGCACTGTTCATCATAATGTACACAAGATTGTAATATTACGTGTTAGTTCAAATATTTCGGGGGAGGCGTTTTACCGAGTTCACTGCACCTTTACCAAACTCACTTACAATCCCACTAAAGGCCATGCACTACTGTTTTCTTTCTTCCACATTCCAAGTTAAAAAATAATTAAGAATATACATTCTTTCTGGGTAACAGTTACTTTGGAAAATGTTCGTAAAAAATCTAGTTGTGTAATGGATTTGACATACGTCTTCGAAACTCTCCATACTCTATATATGAAATTATAAAATAAATCAGTTTAAAATTATAAAATGGTCTTACTATTCTCTTAAACATAGCATGGGAAATTTCTATAGCATAATATCAATGTCAATACAGAAATACAATTTATAAGAACATTCTACTTAAACAATGGTTACCCAGAAAGAATATTCGATCACCAGTTACAGAAATTTTCGAAGAACATCTTCAAGAGAATATGAAGATAACGAGTTATGCAACAATTATGTGACACATAAATAAATAGGTGTGATAATATATATATATATATATATATATATATATATATATATATATATATATATATATATATATATATATATATATATATTAGCTGACCAACCCAGCGCTGCCTGGGATAACTGAATGACAACCGATAAATTCTCTCTCTCTCTCTCTCTCTCTCTCTCTCTCTCTCTCTCTCCCCAATATCCCCTTATTCCCTCTTTCTCCTCCCTAACACCCCCTCTACTCTCTCTCTCTTTCTCTCTCTCTCTCTCTCTCACTTCCTCTCCCTCTCACTCTCTCTCTTTCTCCAACTCTCCCTCACTCTTTCCCTCTTTCTCCTTTATAGCACCCCCTATACTCTCTCTCTCCCTCTCACTTCCTTTCCCTCTCAACTCTCTCTCACTCTCTCCCTTTCCTGTTAAGACTTTTGCTTCAATTACATTGCCTAGCATTTTTGACATTCTATATTTCACCCCTTCTCACACCCCATTCCTGTCGGGGCTGAACCTGGGCGTAAAGGGCATCGGGAGCTATTCATCTCAGCGACCTCAAAAACTATGGATTAGACAATAACATCTGCCATTTTTGACATTTCATTTTTCACCCCTTCTCACGCACCCCCTTCCTATCGAGGGGCTGAACTTGGACTTAAAGGGCATTGGGAGTGTCACTGCTTATCTTAGCGACTCAAAAACAATGGATTAGACACTAATATCTGTTGTTTTCAGTTATTTATACATGTCACCCCCTTCCCACTCCCACCCCCTTTGGTGCCAGTGATGTCTTACCCCCCACAGTATTCTTTTCCAGATAGTAAGTCATATGTATACCGAAATGAGGTATGATAAACATGCAGCGTTTATTCAGTTACTAAGTCTATGGGCAGAACCAGCCCTATTTCAGGGAAGGCCTTCCCACCCCCAACCCCTTTTGGTGCTAGTGATGTCTTACCCTTACAGTATTCTTTTCTAGATAGTAAGTCATACGTATACCAAGTTTGGTTGAAATTGCTCAATGCATTTCAGAGTTATGCTGGAACACACACACACACATACATACATACATACATCCATTTTTATATATACAGATACACAAACATGTGTATATATATATAAATCTATATAAAACTGGAAGATACAGCAATGAACATTGGTTCAGGTGGTGAAAAAATGGGAGCAGTAAAATTGTATAGGTATTTTGGAATAAATGTATTGGATGCTGCTAGGAAAGGGAGAAAAGTTAAAGGCACAATAGTTGCAGCCGGAAAGGTTCCATGATGTGTGTGTAAAAGATTGGGAGGAAGCTTGGATGGTCTACGGAAGCCAAGGCTGGAATATATGAAGTGACTGTTGAAGCATTTTCTCCTTAATGGAAGTGATGTACGGATGCTGAATACGAATGAAAAAAATGCAGGATCTGTAGATATGTACAGGTTGAATAGTTTATGTGAAATAAAAAGTATGGAAAAGTTCAGAAACGTGGAGGTATGCAGGATTGGTAAAATGGTGAGCATGTAAAAGAGATATTTCAGGATGTTTTGAGTTGGCCTGGTCATGGGTAATAAATGGGTGGTGATGGGCTGATGAAAATAGTGTAAAATTTCAAAGAATGGGCAGGGAGGAAAATGCAGGATAAATGTGAAGAGTTATTGGGAAGGACAGACCTCAACATTCAGGTGAGAGTATGCAATTAGATATTGGTGCATGTATGCCTCACAGATAACACTTCTCCACAGTAATATGAAACAGCTAGTTAAGTATACCTTAGTTTAACCAGACCACTGAGCAGCTAGTGTTTGTAGAAGTTTTCCCCCTGCTGTTATGATAGAAGACTTATTAATAAAAGAAATATTTTTTGTGTATATATATAAGTGCGTGCGTGCGCGAGTGGGGCCAGTAATTGTTTTACTTCAAGGCCTTTTCTCCTTGCAGTCGACTGGTTACTGAATATCCGTTTCTCTTCCTAAATAATAGGAACAATGTATTTTAGATGATGTTCATGATATCATAATTTTCCAGGCCAGTACTCTAGTCTGGTTCTGTCCGCTCGTGAGGTAAGTGTGTGTGTGTGTGTGTGTGTTACATATATTACTACGAAGGAACACCCTTCCCAAGATAACTCTCCCGCCTGGCTTCACAGAAGGAAATAAAAATAAAATATAAACCTTTATGCTTGCAAGAAAAGTAATGCAGAACTAAAACTGTTTTATTCTGTTCGAAGAAGGACAGTCGTTTTTCATCACACTGCTGATGGACAGGAAGGTTATGGAAAACATTTGCCCCATCTTAATCTCTAACTTATTACTCACTAGACACTCCTTACTCTCCTTTTCTTTGTACCTGTGACTTCCTGAATACCTCTGTTTCAGAAACGAAGTCGTTTGGAGACAAATCCCTATCGTAGGCTAAGATGAGCCGCTGGAGAAGATTAACTCGAGGAAAAAGTTTAGAGGCCCATAGCAACCTACCACGTGGCCCTTGCCCTGCCATGCAGTTGATCGGGTCAAAGAAAGCGTGCCAACGCTCCGAGGGCGTGATCACAGAAAATAGAGTGTCAAGACAGAGTGGGAAGTTAATCATCCGAAGTCCTAGAAGGGCCGACAACGACCCACAACTACAAGATATCAGAACTTAGAGAGGCATCTTGGCTACAGCACCCAAAAGCAGCTTCCCTTTGACTCCCACGCCTTCCGGGCCATTATCCCCGACATGTGGCTTTCTTGCTCGAGCCAAAAGTTTTCCTACTAGTGAAAGCCCCCCTAAATTCCTCCTCCATTCTTACCTACAGCGAAGACAACTCTCCAATAAAGGTAACGTACCCTGATTAGAGGTATTTCTTAATCAGTCACGAACTATTATTCTTTTACTGATTTTTCCGTTTCATTTTCAAAGTGCAAGTTTCCATGTTAGACCCGACTTCATTATTTCAGTGCATTAATTTAACTCGTAAGTGTTTCAGTGTCGTAAAGCGAGATACCTTGGCACCTTCCGTACACTTCTCGACTTTTCTTTGATTACACTTTTTCTTTACGTCACGTAAACTTGTGCAGTCTCCATTGCAGATGGAGACACCTGCTGCGGAATCTTCCCTTTGACTGTGCCCTGCTTGCCGTGGTCCCAGCCACGGTCATTTAACTGTACAGTGCCACTGAAGTGGATTTCTTCGACACCCTGCAACTGTTGTTTGTTAACGTGAATTTGTTATTTACCAGGACCTTGTTTCCCTGCCTCAGTTAATCCCCGTTCTTATGATTTTGTTGTTAATCAAAATATAAGTGAATTTAAAATGGACCTAAGTGTTTCTATACAACTTCTCCCTATTGAGTAAAAGCTTTCAGCTCCTTTTCTTTTCTGTTATGGTTGCCTGGTCCCAAAGTAGTAGTCAGACAGAATAGATTTTCCATGGTAATTGAAGCATTCTCTTAGAAAAAGCATAAAGGCAATTTCACTGCTCAGAATACAAGATCTCTCACAGGTAAAACCGTTACATATATATATTATATGTATGTATGTGTGTGTGTGTATATATATATATATATATATATATATATATATATATATATATATATATATATATATATATATATATATATATATATATATATGTGTGTATGTATAAAATGTAAATATATACACACACAAACACATATAATATATATAGGCAGACAGACACATACATACATACGCATGTGCGAACACACACACACACATATTATATATATATATATATATATATATATATATATATATATATATATATATATATATATATATATATATATATATATATATATATATATATATATATCGTTCGCTGTATAGCTAAAGTTGAATTAAAATAGAAACAAGTTTAGGTTTGGGAGGAAGGGCGAAAATGTGGATGTAAAAGTAATGAATACGAATGGGTTCGATCATATAACACGAAAACTGATGAGAAAAATGTGCTAGAACTGAAGATGTGATCGGCTCTGGAAAATTCAAAGTTGGGATCACAGTGTCAGAAATCGGTGTTCGTGAGTACAGGAGGATAAGAAGAGGGGGTGAAAACATGAAGCGGTGACATTTGGAAATGAGGTATTTGATTACGGAAAATAAGAGATAGTGAGCGATCTTCTGAGGTACAATTACTGAAAAATATAGGGTCCAAATCCATAACATATCGATCTGAACACACTGTCCAGTGACTAAAACATTTTCTTAGCTTTTCTTATTTTACTCGTTTTATATATATATATAGAATATGCGATCTATTCTGACAAAACACAACATGAATTGTTCTTGACAGATATATATTCACATCCAAGATGTCCCCTGCCAAATATTTGGATCTTTCTTACGAAACATTTCTGAATGGTTCATAAAGTTCCGCTCACCACCAGAATTGTTTATTGCACAGGATATTCTACCATTAAAATTATTTTTTTCAAATTAACTGAATAAGAAGCTTAAAGGCATGATTAACTTAACACCTCTATTGTAAAATTAATTCCATAATATATAAACTATTTCTGAATACATACTTGTTTATTATTATTAATGTACAAAACATAATCACCTCTGAGCATGGAAATAAATGATCAAATCGATTCTTCTTTTTAATTACGCTTATTTACAAAGACCACTTACAAAAGAATAGATTTCTTGTTAACTTGCAAGGCTTCACTATGAAACAAGTTTATGCTTATAGGCCTGCAAGTGATAATCCCTGTAACTAAGCCTCTAAAATACTTTCATTGATTCAGTTCCTCGTTAGGAGAGTCGATAGAGTTGTGGACTAGCACTCGTTAGGCCCGAGTTCGAGTCTCCGGCCGTCTAATGAAGAATTAGAGGAATTTATTTCTGGTGATAGAAATTCATTTCTCGCTATAATGTGGTTCGGATTCCACAATAAGCTAAGTAACCAATTTGTTCTTAGCCACGTAAAATAAGTCTAATCCTTCGGGCTAGCCCTAGGAGAGCTGTTAATCAGCTCAGTGGTCTGGTAAAACTAAGGTATACTTAACTTTCATTGATTTGAAACGTTTTAAGCAACAATGAATCTAACTAGGCCTATTGATTCTTTTCAGATTAACTTACCACATTAATGATATCAAAATCGATTTTATGCCTGAGTTCCAACACTGTAAATCAAATTCTTTTCATTCTAATCAAACTGGTTGCCTTCCGTGCTCATAGCCAAGCAATATTCTTTCGTAACATATTGTAAATTCAGTAAATATTTTCTTCAAATAAATTGATACTACGGAAATATAAAACGACAAAGAACAACTAAGCATCTAGAATTTACTTAAACATTGGACTAATGCTTTTTCCTCACCAATTTAGTTAAGTGACAAGTGTAGTGTTGAAACAGTTTAGTTTTCCCGTCTTAGCATTTTAAATTTAGATACGGATTTTTTTTCTGCCTATCTGGGGAAAAAGTCTAGTGGGATTTGGCTGTAGAAAAATACTCAATTATTTTGATGGAGAAAAAATTCCACAGCTAACAATTTTTATAGTTTAGTTTAAGAGGAAATGGTTCTGGCAGATAGCAATACTGTTTATACCACAATTTCTCTTGTTGTCAGTACTCGGTACCTTTTCGGTAAGCGTGCACAACAAAAAATATCTAGTTTTGAAATCTTGTACTGTACTATTATACAAGATCAGTAAGATGGTCAAGAAGAAAGTAACCAAGAGAAAGAGATGCCAAGTAAAAAATTGAAATCGTGGGAAAAATATGAGCCACTATAAGACATGGAGAGTGAGAGCAATGTTATTGGAAAGAACGCACTCCAGGGTCGATATAGTGTTGTATTGATTTGTTGAACGTGGAAGACAGACCACAGAAAAGCTCCCAGTTGAACAGTGGAGAGTCTAAGTTGCAGAATGCCTGTGGAAGCGACTTCGGGATGTACGGAGAACAAAAATATGCCAGACGAATGGTTTCGTCACTAAAATATATGGGGGAAAGTATTCGGAAGAAAAGAGTGGTAGGAAGGAGAAGAGGAAGCCATAGAAAGTGCTTGACAGATAGAGATGACGGGATAGAGGAAAATAAAAACTTAATATGCAAGAAGAGAGTATGTGTGAAAGATAGGTAAACGGTGCAGCGTGTGTAAAAGTGCTCGAACCATGGGTAATAAATTTCTTCAGTGGGTTTTTTGGCAGTCTACCTCTTATGCAATCGTTAAATACTACTGCACCTGCAGTATCTATCATTTTAAGACAACGCTTTTACAATATTCTATTTTTCTTCTTATCTTCATGGCCGAAGTTACGAAGGGAAAAAACATGTTGCCATGTATCGAACCCCCTGGCAAACAATGCTCTATTCACCGGTCTCTCTCTCTCTCTCTCTCTCTCTCTCTCTCTCTCTCTCTCTCTCTCTCTCTCTCTCTCTCTCTCTCTTCCTTTTTACATATAAAGTCTTTTCTTGTCCAGCATCACTTCAACTCCATCTACCGCACTTGCTACGTCTTTCTATCCTGCTTCTCCCTGATACTACCGAAGAGTGAGAGAGAGTGCAAGAGAGGTAATTGCAAGTGGGTTAGATGCATTGCCAGATGGTCTACAAAGTGTATTCACTTATACTTCAGCGGTGTGTGTGCGTGTATATATATATATATATATATATATATATATATATATATATATATATATATATATATATATATATATATATATATATATATATATATATATACACACATATATATATGCGTATAGATATATACATATACATATATGCATGTATATATATATATATATATATATATACACATATATATATATATATATATATATATATATATATATATATATATATATATATATATATATACAGTATTATCAACTGCTTAATCATGGATGCAACCACTGTGCAGAGAATCATAAGTAATCACTCTTCTTATATATACACGTGTCTGAGTCAATATAAATTTCTTCCCGCACTGACACAAAGCTCCATACCCACCCAAACCCGAATTTCCTGAACCCAAGGCTTCCACTTCCTACCCCCCAACTTCTAAGTGGAAACACGGTGCCATATCACTCCCCAACATCCCATAGAATCGGTATTTCCGGTCACGACTACGTCACATGATGGACGGAAAAAAGACTCTGCCTTGGAACGTGACTCTGCATTTCAATATGACAGAGAGGAAAGACGAAGTGAATGGGATACAGGATGAGGAGAACACAAGGAACCGTGAATTCTGTTTAAGGGAAGTTTGCAGTGTGACGTTTTCAGGACAATTATTTTCTTCTTTTGCAACGTGTTTTCCACTCATAATTATAATAATAACAATGTTTCTACTGCTACTACTAGCCTACTGTTACTAGTACTGTTGCCAATAATCCTCATCTTGCAGTTGCAACTTAAGCGTACTATCAATTCATTTCAGAAGCCACTATAAGGAAAATTTGCTATCAGCTTAATAATGTGCTGAGACAAGACGGCAATCTTTTAAATTTTTTACATTGGCCTTTTTTTATGAATCATTAATGTGGTGATCACCTTTGTCCTCATAACCTCCCGAACTGCAATGTTTCAGTCTAACTACATACCTGTCATGCTTTCATCTTGTTCATCAAACGTTCATTATTTCAGGCGGAACGGTTTCATTTAATTCCAAATAGCTGAATTTCAGGTACAGATGTTCTACTAGAGATGGCTTTGATTTATGAGAAGTGAAATTAACTATATTAAGAAAGGACAAGCATTTGTTATTTTTATAGTGCTGACCACTCAATTGTGGCGGCAGATCCCAGACAGAGCATGCCACCTGATACCAGTAATATTTTATTGTCATTACTTACGCATTCCACTTGTTACGGCATGCTATGAAAATGCAAGTGTTCAATAAAGCATATTGAAATTGAAGTAAAGCAAAGGATTGACCATTCTTTAAAATTAAATCATGTTACATAACTGAACGTACGAGGTAGATTAGTTTTATTAGTAAAAAACTATATCAGACTGTAGACGTGATAATGTATGACATGGATATTATCATAAACGGTTTGATACTCTGTTTACTGGGCTTGGCGGAGTTTTTTTGTATAATAATAATGCGTATATTAAACAACTGAAGAACCGAAGCTGGGTGCTGATGAGCTTCAAGTGAATTGAACATAAATGATTAAGAAGTTTTAGGAACCAGCAACTCTATTAACAACAAAAGACGTACCGTTTCGAGTAAATCTCTTTTGAAGACAGTTTATTTTAACGACATGTACTCCAGAAGTATTAAGATTCATACATTTGATGCGTTGTTTTTCACATATCTTACTATAACTACTCTTTACTCCTTTCACTACCATAATCTCTCAAACAATATATTTCTGATCACCAGCAGCCCGACTGCAAGTTTATATTTACAATCCAATTCTTATTTTCACATAGTCATTTTAAAAACTTCAAGCTTTACATCTTACAAGGAAACTTCGAAAGAGCAATCGATGACTTTGCAAAATGTTCCTCCCTGTCTCAATTATGAAAGTGGCTCCTGACGTCTTTGATCCTCATGATTTTCTATGCCTATTTTACCGGATTATTGCGTGTATGCATATATACATACATACATATACATATATATATATATATACAGTATAATATATATATATATATATATGTGTGTGTGTGTGTGTGTGTATATATATATAATATAATTTTAAGTACTGTATTCAGCGTCTATAATATGCAAAACTGCGAAAAAAATTGGAATGATTGACTGGCAAACTATGTCAATGCTGCAAATGCTTCGTCAAATGTAAAAAGCATTACTACCACTACCGTTGATAGTACCAATAAAGATATAGGTAATAATATTACAAATTTTGGTCGTGCTTCTCCTCTAGGTAACACAATAAACAACCTTCCAAAAAAAACCTGGTTAGAGAAAATAATAATACAAAAGTTAGCAAATACAAGCCTTCCCTTACAATCCGCAAAATTTTGCTCCGACATTCCATCATCCGCAAATCGAAAAATATTCATATATCAATCTCGTTTCCTTTGACCCGTAAAATACGGGAACCGAATCTGAAACAAAATTGCGAGAAATGTTAAATGTAAAAACTGAGGGAACAATTTCTGCAATTCTGCAAACATGAGACCGTCCGCATGCGAGGCATGTGCAGTTATCGTCATATATGTTTAAAACCTAATAAAGCGACGCAATCATATTCATGAACATACGCACGTACATACGTTTACATATAAATATGTGTATGTGTGCGCTTGCTTGCTAGTACACACTAGCACTTGAGTCTGTGCTGGCGTTTGACAGTGTACAGTGTGTGCGCGTGTGTGTACAGTATATATATATATATATATATATATATATATATATATATATATATATATATATATATATATATATATATGTGTGTGTGTGTGTGAGCGTGTGTATATATATATATATATATATATATATATATATATATATATATATATATATATATATATACATATACATATATATATATATATATATATATATATATATATATATATATGTATATATATATATATATATATATATATATATGTATATATATATATATATATATATATATATATATATATATATATATATAAATTTATATATAAATTTATATATTATTGAAGAATTTAGTAAATAATGACCGAGGGTTCTATTTGATAAACGCCTAAAGCCGCTTAACATTTTCCCAGTGTACAGTATATGCAACGAAATTTTCCGTTTGAAAACATTTATTGAAGGTAGGTTAATTAAATCATAAAATGTCCATTACTCTGCGAATATCTTTTTTATTTATGGACTTGTCCTTTCGAAGAAATTCAATTTCCTACGACAATTTTCTTTTTCTTTTCTTTCATTTTATTGTGTGATAAAAGGAAAATGAATAATAACGTGCAATGAAAGCACGGCAGCATTCATACTGACGCATACAGACACACGCACGGAAAGAGGCAGACGTTCAGAGAAACATGCACACACACACACCCACACTCTTATTAATGTTGTTGGGAACTATAAACAGTAACATTTCTGCCATTACATTTTAAGTCAAATAAAATTTGCCGATGCTTGAGGTTTACTGACCCGAAACTGTTTTCTTTCTGTATTTAGAATGACAGTGGATGTGGTATAGTAAAAAAAGAAATTATTTCTAGTTTATTAGTTAAAGGAGAGAAATTTGAATGTTATGGCATATAGTGACACGAAAGTAAAAAGTCAGGGTGTCAAAAGAATATGAAGAATGAGTGATTGCGTCTGACAGAGCTGACAGATGCAGAGAAAGAGAAGGGTTGCCTTAATTGGGTCAGGAAGACTGAGTGCGGGGGAAAGACTGCTTGTGTTAATCCTAAGACTGAGTAATACAGAATACGATTCCCGCTAAAAAAATGTGATAGCGAGTGTACAGTACATGGACTAGGAATAAAAAAAGAATGAGAGTGAAAATGCGTTTCTGGGAGAGTTTGCATCTGTGTCTGGCTAAAGTATATCTTTGTTTAACCAGACCACTGAGCCGATTAACAGCTCTCCTAGGGCTGGCCCGAAGGATTAAACTTCTTTTACGTGGCTAAGAACCAACTGGTTACCTAGCAACGGGACCTACAGAATCCGAACCACATTATAGCGAGAAATGAATTTCTTATCACCAGAAATAAATTCCTCTAATTCTTCATTGGCCGGCCGGAGGCTCGAACGCGGGCCCAGCAGACTGCTAGCCGAGAACTATACCGACCCGTCCAACGAGGAACTGTGTGTCTGGCTAGGCTTAGATTAAGAGAAATGGGGACTGTTTTCTGTTATTGAATGGCACTGATAAGTTACAAAGATAGAGATAGCAGGCATGAGGTTCCTAGGGCCAATTAGAACGGGTTATATTTTTCTAAATAGAGAAGCTAGTAGATAGACGTAAGGGTGAAAGGAAGAGTGGTTGGAGATGCATCTAGTTACTATAAAGCTGAAGGAAAAATGAAAATATGCACAAGACTTAGAAGAACATTGTGAGAAGGGGGATTAAAGCAGGATTCTCAGAGTCAGTAGGAGTGTTTCCGGATTTAGGGAGGTAGAAAGAGAGAGATTACAAGCAGAGGTAGGATGATGAAATTAGGCAGTTAGTGAGTAGAGAACGAGACTGTTTGAAATGCTGTTGAAGCTCAAATTAGATAGTCACGCAGCAGTATAAAGGAGGAAGAAAATAAAAAGTTATGTACCATACTTTTTGGGGATAAATATAAATACCGCAAGGAGTAAAAAAGCTGTAGTAAACGCAAATGAAAAGATAAATGTTAATGAGGAAACTGAACACAGGATAGACGATGGAACTGTAAAGATTCTGCCTCAAGAGAACGCAGCACTAGGTCAAAAGAGTACTTTGGAGTAGGTGAACGTGCATGACAGAACAGAAGTAGATATATAATGTAAATGAATGGAAGAGGTTTTTGTTATTTCTAGAGTAACTGAGAAAGTAACGCTCGAAATGTTAGTGGGCACTAGTTTGAAGAATGAAAGACGTTAAAAAATAAAGGGACTATCAGTGAAATGCTGCAGTAAGGTTGTGAAAGTGTGCTGAAGTATTTTGAGTGGGTGTAATAGGTATGTCCAGAAGAGGGAAAGATTTCAGAGGAAAGGGTAAGAGAAGCAACTATTCCTATATTTTAGATTAAACGTGATAACAAAACTCAGTCTGCAAGGATTGCTGGAGAAGTAAAAAATATAACGAAATCATTGACTGTGGGAACTGGAGTATCAATGAGATTTTTGTTATGAAACACCTAGGTAGTTTGAGGAATAAGGGAAAAAACTCTTTAAGGCGTAACTGGACCTAAGAAAAGATTATGACAGAACTGAAGGCAATGGAATGGGGAGTGTGCCAAGGATGTATTTTGAAGGAGATAATTTTTCCAGAACAACTTTCATCCCAAGTAAGTCCTCTTAGAGGATGGAAAACTATGCTTATAGAAATTACTCAACTTTGCACGAATTAAAATTATAATATATTGAAAGATGACATTCAGGCAACGGGAAAGACAATGGTTATGGAGAATTTTTACTCGCATACCACAAGACCAAAACAGGAAAAGACAAAACAATTTGGAACGAGATCCTATTTCAGTCTGACAATATTTTCGGGGCTGGTGGTAGGGATTCCTTTTTCTCTGTCCGGACAGGAAAAGGGTAGTTTGCAGTTTACGTTGACGCCACGTAACGCCGTTTGTCCCGCTCGCCAAGGTATCCGCCAAGGTAAGTACTGTAGTTCCACACGAAACGCCATGTTCTCTATCTTTCTAGGGGGGTCCAGCGGGGGCGAAGCCGCACTACGTTAGATTAGGTTGGTTAGTTATGGTTCCGTCATTTTAGTACCGGTTTCGTATGTTGGTATTCCTCCGCGACTAGAAAACTGGCAGACGACACCCGCGTCAACGTAAACTGCAGGCGCTCCCAGGAAACTATTACTTTCTCAGCTTTACAGAATTAATAATAGGTTGGAAGTCCAAAACTACGGATGTCTTTTAGACCCAGAAAGCAAGATGAATGTCATATTCCAGAAACGGAAAATCAGTGAATTGTTTTTCAAAATATGAAAGAAACAAATGGAAAAATGCCTACGCAACATGTCACGACACTCTTTCAACTATAACCATAAATGATAATACTGCCCACCATCCTAGAGTAGGAAGAGCAGTCTGTAAAACAAGTAATATTGTAGTTTGTCCACTTAAGACATAACACCTAGATACTTTATTTATTAAATGCCATGTAGAGAAAACCATAAATGTACGTTGACAATTAGCATGAAAAAATTAACTGGCCAAATCTACGACACACACACACAATATATATATATATATATATATATATATATATATATATATATATATATATATATATATATATATATATATATAGAGCCTCGATGGCTCAGTCGGTTACAGCAGCAGCCTCGGACTTCGTAGAGGTCTGTGGCGCGGGTTCAATCCCGCAAGCCGGCTGATCAGAGAGGCAGACACTTTGCTATCCGTGTAGACATCCCGGGATTATATATGTAATCAACGGATAGGTTTGCTTAAAAAGCAAATGGATGTTACAGACTAAATACACACACAAAACAAAGCCACTACAACACCTTCTAAAAACATAACAAATATCTCACACGTCTCGAACTCTCGCCATACCCGCGCAATAACTTCTCGCTGCTGGGAAGAAAGGGCGTTGGGTCTGGTATGATACATGAAACATACGTACCGGGGTCTAAGCGATGTCAGGCAGGGCAGCCGATCGAGACCACAGGTCTACCCCAAAGCCAAATCAAAAAGTCCTTCAAAAGAAGGCATCGTGCTTACCCCATACAAAAATGGGAATAAAAGCACGTTAAAAGAAAAAGAAGATATATATATATATATATATATATATATATATATATATATATATATATATATATATATATATATATATATATATATAAAGTTCAAAGTAAGAAAGACCCCTCAAAGTAGACCTCATTAAACACGCTTCCAAATGTCTCAAAACAAAAGTAGTGCTTCTGAATTTTATTTTTTTTATTTCAGGACATTTCCACCCTTAAAAACGACTTGTTAAAAAAAAAAAAAAAAATATATATATATATATATATATATATATATATATATATATATATATATATATATATATATATATATGTGTGTGTGTGTGTGTGTGTGTGTGTGTGTGTGTGTGAGCTTTGTGTAAGTATGTGCATGTTTACTTTAAAATAAATTATCAAGCCGACAAGTAATAATGATACATTAGAAAATTATAACAGTAATAAAAAACAGCTCTCTCTCTCTCTCTCTCTCTCTGTCCGTTTGTTTGTCTTATATACGTGTGCGTATATGTATATATGTGTGTGTGTATACCTAAGTGTGTGTGAACGCTTATATCACATAAATACTCATGGTTTTATGCATACCAGCATGATTGGATGGGAGTACGGTAACCATTTACTTTAAACCCAGTTCAATTTCTAGTGTTCTGCTGGTTTCGGAATGTAAAGGTGGATTCAATATCATAATGCTACTTAATGCCGAAGTATGTGTAACAGGAAAACAAATAGTATTGGATAAAATGGAGGACTGTGATATCTTTAAGAGAAAACGGCTCCCGCTGAATATAAGCTAAGGCGGACTACAGTAGATGTAAGCACATTCTTACTGAGGAATATCTACGGACAGTTTACTTGCTTTTTTCATATACTGACTATTACAGTAAATTAAAAAACAATTAATATTAAGCTGATGTAATAACTAAGGCTTGCACACCCCAGTTATGAGTAACGTAACGTATACAGCAGCAGCAATCGGCAATGTAATAGGAAATTGTGCACAGTAAACAGCTCGAAAGTGCCAAATAAAGCGCGAAAAACTGATAAACTCGTCTTCTCTACTCTTCTTTCATGGATTGAAATATAATGAGCTTAATGGCAAACAAAAACATTTCATCCATCGTTTAAAGCGCACAGCCGATAAACACGCTATATTCACCATTTTGACATTGTAACTGACAAAATATGCATGTTTATCATCTTTGTTCGACAGAATACTTTTTATCTTACAGCTAAACTTTTGAGGAAACAATAAGCATCTCTCTATAACCAATCATGGCTAACTTCTCCATGGAATTCTATGATAAATCCCTTTTCCAGAACATCCAGATGAGAAACAAAAAAAAAAACAAAAACAAAAAATTGCAGAGTGGAAGAGATACACCGACAGCATTTTTTTTTCGCAATTACGTAAGTGTGTAAACAAGAATAAACAACTGTTTTCGGAAATGAAACAGCAGGAGGACTTGTAAAAAGAACGAGAAATGCTGTTTTTTGGGGACGTTCTGGTCAGATGTGAACACAAAATTCACACTACATCCACTCGCATTCAAACCATTGATAGCATAAAATCAGGTGTATCAGATGGCCTCATTTGAAGAGTCCTGAGACATTGTGTACTCTTTCTTTTAGAAACTGAAAAGTGCCACATAAAGATTTCCCTAATTTTGGCTATCCAGACCACATTGCAAACACGCTGCTTTTAAATCCAAGAAACATTTTTGCAACAAGGAGAGAAAACTAGAAATAACAAAAAAGAAGTCATTAGTCTCCCGTTCATCCCTGCATTAGAGAAACCTGGCAAGAAAAGAAAAAAATAAGCAGATGAAAAATAAAGGTTACAAATTGTTTTCGGCTATAATGACACAATCAAACCCGAGGACTCCTACATCAAGAAACAACCAGGAATATACGAAATCCACTGCAGTCATTACAATATATTCTGTGGGGAAAGCACGTAGAGACCTAATTTTGAGATAACCCGAATAAGCGTTAACCATCAATCACATTGATTTCAGTTGTGACAGGCCTCGATTGCTGGAGTGAAAATCAGCAAATTTACTAAGGTACAAAATGAATCAAAAAGACCAGCGAAACAAGATCTAGAAGCATCGTTGCAGAGGCAATCATTAGAACATGTCCACCATAATTGTTATTAATATTTCGCTAAGCTGGACCTCAAACACCAAACGTGATAGTATGGGAGGCTAGATTACATAAGGTAGTGAAAAGAAATAATAATGGAACCGCCCTCCCCCGCCCCCCAAAGTACCACCGCCATAAGACTTCGATTTGTCAACAGGGATTAGCGTTCCAGAAAAAGTATGTCTTAGTTTAACCCGACCACTGAGCTGATTAACAGCTCTCCTAGGGCTGGCCCGAAGGATTAGATTGGTTACCTAGCAACGGGACCTAGAACTTATTGTGGAATCCGAACCACATTATGACGAGAAATGAATTTCTACCACCAGAAATAAATTACTCTAATTCTTCACTGGCCGGTTGGAGAGTCGAACGCTGGGCCAACAGCGTGCTAGCCGAGAGCTCTACCCATCCCTCCAATGAAGAACTGTTTAGCGTTCCAGAACTCCCTGGCTGGACCTAAGAAGGACCTTCAGACTTCTAATGTCTCTTTTGGTTGATCTCTCTCAACCCCGTGAACACCTTACCATAACCAATGGGCCGCCTTAGGGCAAGGGTCCGTGCTGGCACAAACCCAGCTTTATCTAAAACAACACACCCAATAATAGACCTTCTAATGACAGGAAGAGTGCTTCCCGTTAGCAAAGGACTGCGATTAACAAACTGTTTTTATGCAACATCCACTTATAAAATACTAACAATATATGAACGAAATACACAAACACTCACACATTCATCCATGGTGTAAACAACGAAGCAGCCGTTATCTTGCTTTATTTATGCGTACAACAATGTGGCCAGGCCGTTAGAAAAGGAAGTTAAGTACGTTATGTTAATGCCGTTAGAAAAGGACGCTAAGTACGTGAGGCTAAAGTCGCAAAACTCGGACCGAGGCAACTTTTTTATATGATTAAGCTAGCTATTGCTGGTATGAACTCTCGCTTCGAGAGCAGCCCCTAATTTAGTACAGTAGTGAGGGCCAGGCCCTGTTCCTCTGTTCTCAAATAAATTTGTCTTTCCTATTTCGTTGACGAAAATATCCGCGCCAGGATGTTTCTCAATAGTCACAATTATTTAACAAGATTTTCTTTTTTTTTGTCAGAAGTACTCTCTTATGACGTCATTCGTTAGTCAAAACTTGTCTCATAGCAGTTTTCACTAATAAACAGGTTGTATAAATGACGTTTCTCATTATTAAAATTTCCTTCCTCTGTGGGATTTCACTCAAGAAAATGCCGAACTCATGGCTCTTTTCATCATTCAATAAGCGGGCCACCCCCCCCCCCCCCCCATGAAAACTTCCTTCTCATAATAGTTTTCAGCAGTCATTACTTAGCACCTTATTACCAATGCTTTTCTTGGAATAAAATTTATTCGGGATATTTTCACTTATTATTGAAAACACCACCCATGATATTTTCGTGCTGCAGAATTTTCTTCTCCATCTGTTTTCCTCTGATCACATATTTCTAAATATGTACTTCCTTCACTTTAACCTTTTCTCCAGATATGCTAATTTATATTTACTTCCTTCAGTTTAACCAAAGTAAGAAATTCTTTTTCTTGAAACCATTCCCCTCAATGTGTGTTTTCTTTAATCCAAACATCTCAAAATAACTTCTTTAATAGAAAATAATCTCTTCTCATTACGTTACCTATTAATCAAAATAGCCGATTAAAATGAGAATCGCCTTCTTATTTTCAAAAATCAAAGAAATGTAAACTAATTCATATTACTAGCATCATCTTTTAAAAGGCTTATTACATAAGACAACAAGTTCATTGAAGAACAAATTCCTTATCCAGAGAAAATAGCATCCTAGAGATAACAGGCCATTTGACCGACGCGAAAAATATAACTAAAATGTCGCACCGTTCTCGTTCTAACAACTTACTGTTCTCCCGTTATTTGGTTGCCCGGCAAAGCTTGCTCAGCATATTATTAAGAGAAAAATAGGATTCATATCTGGTGCAATAACCAGGTAATGTTATGAGGGAAAACAGAGGGTAAAAAAAGCCGTGAACGAAAATACAAACAAAGCCATAAATTCAATCCTTATTATTTTTCACAGAACCTACCCTTCGCATTCATCCATTACATACACCTTTTCGATTTCTACTTGGAAAGGTAACAATTTCTTCACATATTTTCCGTTATGATTCAAAGTATATAAAACAAAGTATGTATAAATTGTAAAGCTATGAACTTTTTATGAATTTATTACTATCAAAATCTTACAATCACAAGCATTACTACAATGGGGAAATGAACCCTCTGTGATGAGTTTGTAAGTTAATCGTTTAAATATGTACAGAAGGGAACTTTCGAAAACCCTCTCGGTTTTCACTGTGGATTTGTTTGCTAATTATTATTATTATTATTATTATTATTATTATTATTATTATTATTATTATTATTATTATTATTATTATTATTATTATTATTATTATTATTATTATTATTATTATAACTTCTAGCCTAACCAGGGATGCTCGAAAAGAATCTGCTGTACAGAGGTCAAAATGGGAAAAGTTACACAGTTATGTGAGATGAGACAAAATTAATTAAAAAAAGAACATGATGCGATGCAGCTGGGGTGTAAAAGGACTCTACAAAGAGCTATTACCATTGGATGTAGTACAGTGAGCTGAGTAAGGCATACTGCAGGCGGTTCCCTCATAGTAGTACATCTTTACAGGATATATATATTCTTGGCAATCACCAAACGCGCCTGTCTGCTAATACTTAGCATTTGAACTTTGTGCCCCTCTGTAAAACAGATTATCCCCTAAAATATCATAACTTGAAGTATGAAACAAAAATCAGCCACTGCTTTGCCATTAAACAAACTGTCTTAGAACAGAAAATAAATGGTATTTCATAAATATTAGCAAATATTTAATCAACTTACTCTCCTTTGAACTCTACATTATTTCAATTCCCGGAGAACCTGCGACACTATTTATTGATGGTGGTCATCTGCGTTATTAAATATTTTAGTTGCCTTACACCGGGTTGTGACCATATAAATAAACGTTCTCAAACCTTGAGTGGTGCCATGATCCCTGTGCCATGGCTTTCCACACGCTACAGTCTAAGCTTGAAGTCAGTCTCAATACCGTTTTTCTTTCTTTTACTTGCTTCTAGCTTTTAAATATTTACTCTTAATTTCATTGTTATGACTTTGTGGCCTTTTTCCCATGAATATGCACACATGTTAATGTCTCTTGGCCCATGTATACAGCTAAATTTAGGTGGAGGTAGATATACATCAAAATCATTGCAGTCCGTGTTTCTTTGAAGGTGCGGAGCGTGTTTTTTTTTTTATGTTATTGGTGAAGAAAGCGCTGAAGTGGCTCAGGGACGCACTAAAACTTGGGTTTTCCCATCAAGAGGAATTTGTATTTTCCATTTTTCAGTAATATATCCGAATTTGTCGAAGTTACTCAAAGCTATAAACCGATGAGGAAGAAGAGTAAGACTACTAACAATAAGAATTTGGGGTTATGCTACTACTAACGAATAATAATACTCTTTCTTATTGCTTTCGTTTATATATTTAACGTCTTCCTAGTAGCAGATCTACTGCCATTAGACCCCGACTCAACCTTCTCCATTGTATTTCTGGTTTCCTCAAAATCTGGAATTATGGAGGAGTTATGCTGCAACCGTCCTGTTCCATCGCATTTAAGAAAATTTTATTTGATAGTCTCTACATCTTCCTTTGATTATACTTTTTAACGGTCAACATTTTCTCATGCGTCCTTAGCGTTGCTCTGTTGCCCAGTTTCAACAACTTCGTAAAACACAGAAATAATTAACTCATAATTCGGACAAGGTTTTACCAAGAAGCAGCAGTTTTCTAAATACAGCTGTCAAGGATAACCTTCAGATTATAGATATTCTCCAATAAAAGTTACTTTAAAAGTCACTTGTAAAAACTTGCACCCATCAAGACCAATACATTTCGGCTAAATTTGGGAAAATTTTAATTTGAAGTGTTCGACTTTGAACAATTAACAATACTCATTTCTAAAAATTTCAAAAATTTTCATCATACATTAGCCTACTTTTTAGTCCAGCAAAACAGTAGCGTTCGAACTACGCTCTTCATTTATAATCCGCTGAATCTATTTTCCTTAGCTTTTTGTCACTGATTTTTAAGACCTCATGATCCTAACAAAACAACACACGCTTTGATTTTTGCATTTAAAGAGCCAGATTTAAAGTTCGTATGTATGATATCCCCTTCCTACTGATTGCCAGTGATAAAATAGTGTTAAAATGTCTGTACCGACAACTTGAACGCGTGTAGTCGGCAAGAAACTCAATTATGGAAATGCAGCGGGACCAAAGAGGGGGGAACTGAAACTTGTTTTAAGCAACAGGTGCCTGTTGAGCAAGAAGGCACACGATTTACTTCAAAAAACCGGCCCCCTCCCAACCGGCTTCTTCGAGTCTTTAAGAACCTTTTTTTTTATTTATATTTTATTCCTCCACTGCACTATACTGATAATCTCTTCGAATCAAGGGAGTCTCCTTTTTATTCTTCCTTATTAATTAAGTAATTTATTGGCTATAACATACAAGGTCGCAAAGTCGATTTGAGGTAACACACCTAAATAAAATATAACTCCTCATAGGATACGAAGAAAAAAGAATCATATTTAACTAGACATATTTAAAATAACGCTTATAAATAAGAGGAAACATCAAAACAATATCCATGACAATAGTTTTTTCAATAAACTAAAATCTCTGATATTCTAATCTAAATATAAAAATATCATCTGCATCATAATAATCGTAAATATTACTACTATCTCGTAATAAGACAGGGGGACAAGGAACCGACACATCTGAACTCAACATTTCAGAACTTAGACGAAAATAAAATGTTTAAGAAAATACTCGTTCATTGTCAACTTTTAATTATAATCTAAATAAAATCCTTGCCGATAAGTTGGGATACAAAATTAAAACTTTCAAAGATCTGTAATAATCGTAACAGATGATGCGCATGACAAAGTCCTGGCTATTAAAAGCTGTAGAAAAGCTGAAGAAATTCTCAATGGTTCAAGCGTGATGAGAGGGGGTGGGGATGGTGGACCAGAGAGTGGGGGTGGGATGCATTCGACTGAATCTATAAAAATCTACAATGTGAAGTTCTGAACACTAACCCCCTCAAAACCTGTTCTCGCTAATGACTTCGTTCCTCATTCGTTTACACCTTCAACTGTGACACCAAAGGCATAACAAATGAACATCACAAAGGATAAATTTGCATTTTTCAATGTTCAGCTATTTCATGAATCTCCCTACTAAATCTGTAGTCTACGCCCACTGGAACTTCAAGAAAGTAATAATTACAGACAAATATTTGTTTCAGTGAATCTGTTTAAGAATTATGAAACTACATAATAATAACCGCAAATAATAACGCAAGCAACACAGGCATATAGTAGATACTACAACGCTTACCTACGTAAACAAAAATATTCACTTAAATTTCACGATAACAAAAAACAAAACCAAAAAAGCCAAACGAAGATCAACTTCATTTCCTGGAGTACAGTAATAGCTTAATAGGTCATTCTACCAGGCCAGGGAGAAAACAACGTGCGTAAAACTCTCCGGAGAGCAAGAAAGAAACGCGATTATGGAAATGCATCCGGGCTTAAGAGAGGCAATTGATGGCTGTTTTAAGCAACATGTTCCTTCTCGTGAAGGAAGAAATGTGATTTTCCTTCGAAACATTTCTACCTGTCTTCCTTTCAACATTTTTCTCTTCTTATTTACCTTTCAGCCCCTTTTCTACTTTTTCTTCATTGCATTTTCATCTCCCATCTTATGACTTTTCGTTTCTTCTTCACTATCATTTTCTTAATTTCACTTTGCAATTATCCTTATTTTCTAATCAGTGTATTTTCTCCTCTATTCATTTCACCAATTCTGCCTCTCTTTGGTCGTCCCTTCGCGTTTCCCATCTTTTTTATAGTTTGTGAATTCTTTAAAGGAGAAGCCTTCGGGATGGGCAACTCCGTGGCTTTAGCTAGTCTTGGCCTGACAGGAACAAGGAACCTGTGGGAAGGCCAGCTCGAAAAAACCTATAGGCACTCCTTCAATACGTAATTGCTGTGTTATTTTTCTTATATTTTCCTTGCGAAAGGTAAATGGCTCATTTTTTCTCCTCTCCACGAAAACATTTTTGGTCCTACTCTTAAAACCTATCACATAAATTTCCCAGACTCCGAGATTTACACATCGCTCACATTACAGGAATATAATTTTCGTTCTTCATTTTCATGGAATCTATTTTCCACCAAGTGTTCCAGAAACTTTCATCTCATTTCCATACATTTTTACAAAACTTCTTTCCATCATTCCCACGTAAGTCGCAATAACAGTTTCTTCACGGGCAACATAATCACTCCTTTATCTGTTTTTAGTCTGTTTATCTCATATTTCAAAGAAGCTCATTTTGTGGCTTCTATTCAGTTACATCTCTTGGTGTCTTTCACTTCTGATGAAATCTGCTTCAATCACTTTGTTCCCTCTTTTCCTCATTTTCTCCTGTTTCCTGGAAGTACAATTATTTGTCTTTCATTTTGCATGTGCGCGCGCGTTTGTGTGTGTCTGTGTGAGCGTGTGAAATCTGTAACATTGCAACAGATTGGTACAGACTTCTTTTATTCGTGGAACACCGCCATCTGTTTCACTGGAATTCTATTTGAATAAAGAATCTTTTCAATTCAACTTTAATTCACCCTCTCTTCGTCTACCAAACTGAATTTCTCCTATCTAATCATATTAAGCATTAAACATGTCAGCTTCTCTTCTTAATTTCCTTCATATATATTCTTTGCGTGTTTCCATTTGCAGTTCCAATTCAGTAATCTTAACGGACAGCGGCAATTCAAGTTGAAATCAATTTAGCAAATGCACTTTATTTTTCGTGTTGAATAGTTTATCTTATCAACTATACGTGTTCCTTATCAGGAACCTTTGTTCATCCAATTTGTATTCATTTGTGTCATCTTTGTTTTATTATTTCTGCTTTTATTTACTTCTCGTCCTTTACACAGCTTAGCGGTTCTTCCCTTGTTGGTTACTTTTATTTTCCTTAGTTTTTTTTTTTTTTACTTCGCGACACAGTCCTGCTTTTTTCCCGGTGGCAGTTAATTGGATTATCCGAACTACTGAAAGTTAATTCTACCATTATTTAGTGTAAAAGCTTGGCTCACAGTTTTATAATCTTGACTGGCTTCGTATCGCCTCCATATTCTCGTGAAACGTATTTTCCAAAGCTTACCGAGATAGAGAGGAGGAGGAGGAGGAGGAGGAGGAGGAGGAGGAGGAGGAGGAGGAGGAGGAGGAGGAGGAGGAGGAGGAACAATAAATTGAAAAATGTATCCTTACAGTCCAACAGACGTTACATCGTCATTGGTTCCAAAATGAACTGCTAGCCGTATTTTACACTCAGTTATCATAAAACCCTTCCAAAAACGTAACGATCAATTGCACGAGAACGTGTTTCCATCCAAAAAACTTCATATCTCCGCAGGCAGCCTGGTAATCACTGCCAAACCATCACACATCACTCAAACTGAAAAAATAAGCCATTCTAGAACCCCTTGCTACACTAATTATCCTTTTCCTTCCAGCCTAAAAAAAATTAGTAATTAATTCATGCATCGTTTTCCTCGAGCCTTATGATCAAATTCTTTTCAAAGTGCAAGTGCGTACCTCGCTTCACACATGAGATCCACTCGTTTTATCTCAAGGCTCTGTTTCCTTCAGCACTGGAATGTACCTTACAAGTTCACTTGGCTCCCTGTCTACCTGGCCCCTGCATAAATGAGCAAACATAAGGACTCTTCTTCACAAAAGAAAGACTGTCTAACATAAACAAATATTATTATTTCAATGATAATTAAAGACCTCTTTCCAGCAACCAAGGCAAATTAATTATGAAAGTAGTTTGATAATAATCAGATTTGGTTGTTTTAAATGTGTTGGTGGAGGCAAACTGGGCCTACGGTCGTTGTCGGTTAGACTTTCGGCGCCCGTGTTGGCATCACGGGCTTACATGGCACGTCCTGTGGTTTAATGATGGAGAAGAGAGTAATTCACTATTAGTATTTAGTGATGGATGGAATCTGATTATATAAGAGGCCTCCAATAGAAACAGTTGGGGCGAGATCCAGGATTTCAACTGGCTGCTTTATGAGCAAGAGCTCGCACTTGCATATAGCTCAAAAAAATAAATAATTTGTTAGTAGAAAACGGATAAAGGCATCACATATCCGATGCATTCTGTTGATGAAATAAATACTAATTAAACGCAGTATAGTCCCAGATGAACTCTGGGAATACTGTTTACTACCTGCCACCAACAGCGAAGTTAATTAGGAAGAATGAAAAAATATCTAAAACTTTGATGCACCTGAAACGGCAATCTCTTTTCATGGTACATAAGCAAGAGATGTTCTGATGCACAATAATAATAATAATA
>JANJGK010000038.1:30545053-30580053 GCA_039081455.1 Macrobrachium rosenbergii
ACTTTTTGAATTCATAAATTATCATACCCACTCACTTAACCAAAATAATAATAAAAACAGAGTTGACTCACAATAAAAGCGATTTGGAGGAATATAACACATGTCATGAAAGCTGTTTTAACCCACAAAACTAAATTACCGTATATCCTGCAAATGACTGAAGACCAGAACCTACTATTATCGTTTTCTGAGATATAGGGATAAAAGGTCATTTTGGACTTGAAACTGGATTGTGGGCTTGAAAAGGTCTTGGTAAAAAAAAAAAATATTTGAGAAAATCGTAACACCCTCCAGGTACCTCTAACAAGCTTTATCAAAACCAAAGAACAATAACTTTTTGGACTTTAAATTGATCTGCAAAGTTCAAAAAAAAAGGGGATTAAACCAAAAGTATTTGGGGAAAATAAGAACCAAACTCTCGTTCCCAACTTACATACTTTCATCATAATAACTAACCTTTAAAACTAGGACTTGGTCTGAAAGAAAATGTTAAACCTCAATGTAACCTGTGACCTTAAACAACATGGAAAATACTCACCAACACCCACTGCAACTACCTACCAAACTTAACAAAACAGCAGAAAAACAAAGGCTTTTCATTTAAATTAACTATTGACTTTGAAATTCCTAGGACAACGCTTTTGACACATTATGTATACTTCTCATTTAAGCATCAAATGTTCAGATGTTCCCCTTCCTCATAACGTTGTAATTTTTATGCTCTTTTGATGTAATGAATTACTTAATTTCCATGGAATCCAGTCGTCCCTTTGGTACGTAGTTGACAGGCATCATTAATGAAAGCGAGACATGCAAAATCTGTATTACACTACTCATGATTAATAACAATGTAAAAATCAAAATGCATACTTCATTATAATAGGGCACCAAAAGGTAATACTTCGCTGCCACTTGGATTGTTCGGAAGAGCATCTCAATTCTTACAGAAAAAATCCAGCAAGGGAACGAAAACACGCTCACACACCTCTCCACATCCACCGCCACCTAAACTGACATCACCAAACCATCAACCAGTGCAACTGCAAATATAAAGTTTTTATCTATATTAAATATTCTCATAATGAAAATTTCAAATATGCCTTTTGTATTCCTGATACTGCTTCCAAGTGCCTTTGAGTCCATACAAAAACTCATCATTAATCTTCAAGTATAAAACCAGAAACATATCCAATTTCAAATACCCAATCTTTGTAGCGCTGTTCTGAGTCAGGCGATATACAGTTAATCATGTTCCTACTTAACAACCATCACCGGTGCTTTGAAAAGAGGAGGAACATAGGCGTGTCGCAGAGAACCAATGAATTCATTTACAATTTTACAAAATCCCTGGAAAAGATGCCATTAGCTCGAATTGGAACAACAAATTAAATGAATTCAAGACTAACTGTACCGTCACTACTACGAAAATTTGATTATGAATAAAAAGATACTTATAAACTATAAACTATTTAGTGAAATCTGGCATCCTATAAGTTAATAACACATACCTACGATATGAATCTAATTCGTAGGACGAGCAATTATGAGGTAATTCAAGTAAAATACGTTCAACTTGGAATAGCTGATGTCACTGTAACTTGGTAATACAATCTTTTTAAAACGTAGATAAAGGATCACAAAATTATTTTTAAAGTTGCCTGAATGTAAAATCATGTGTACATACTATACATTATATATAGGCTATATATATATATATATATATATATATATATATATATATATATATATATATATATATATATATATATATATATATATATATATAATGTATATATATATATATGTGTGTGCGTGTGTGTGTATATGTGTATATAATATATATATATATATATATATATATATATATATATATATATATTAGTGTGTGTGTGTGTATATGTGTATATATATATAATATAATATATATATATATATATATATATATATATATATATATATATATATATATATATATATATATATATATATATATATATAATGAAAGACTGCCTCGTACCCTTCTCTGAGTGGTCAATAAATAATGATAAGTGTACCTTATAGCAAAGCCTTTTCTATTTTTCTAGGGTAACAGTCATCCAAATCGAAGGACAAATGCCCATCGTTTGTTATGGATGACAAGCTTTATGAATCAGAAAAATCAATTACAAGGCAGAGAGAGACAGAGAGAGTTTGATTTTCAGATAGAATTCTACACGAAACCTCCAGTAAAAGCGATTCATAATACCTAAAGGGCACTGAAAGACGATGGAATCATTATATTCATTGGGAGCATAATGACCGCGTTAGCAAGCATTCACTGTCATCAAAATCTCTCTCTCTCTCTCTCTCTTACAATCTGCGTTAACGCACAGCATCTCATTTGCAAATGCCTGCATTATTCCATTATGAATTACGAACTAAGTAGAAACTGCAAAAAAAAAAAGCGAGAATAATATCATTCTCTAATTCACGTTTGCTGTATTACTCCACAATTGAATTACAAGATAACCAAAAGGCAACCGAAATGCAAGAGGCCCTTGACCTATTTCGCGTTCATTTTCCAGAGAAAAGTTCTGTGACCTCATGCAAAGGTTAGAGAGTACCAAATGTTATTTTGAAGAGAAAAATAAAATGTAGATTATTTCATTTGTAGTCTTAATGCTACAAAAAATATCTTATGAAAAAAGGAATTTCAGTTTAAATGGTAATTACTTGAAAATGAATAATATCTATGTGGCCTCACAAACCAACCTCGTTTGGAGAACGAATAAATATATTTTGGAATGATATATTTATCCTACTTAACGAGTGTTTGCGTAATCTCAAGGCTAATTATCAGAAGACTAAAAAATCATGTATCTATATCCTACACATTATCATAAGATATAATTTGCCTCGTGCCGAAAAATATAATTGGCTTTACCTACGAAAATTAATTACAATAAAAAAGAAGACCGCTGGTTTATGTAGTCAACTCCTTTATCAGCATCATTTTAGCTTAAAAGTTAGTTATTAAAAAACTATATTTTTTTTAGATTAATATTTTAACAGGCAGTTTTTCGGAGTAAAGGAGATGCATCCAATATGAATAACATCAATAAATTTAAATTACGTGTCTGCAAACAAATCGTACGAGTGTTAACATTGCTGGCAAAGAGGAAATAAGTTTAATGCAATGGAAAATAAACAGAAAAGGGAAATACGACCTTGTTAAAGAAAACCCTTTACTAAAATGAGACTTAGGTATACCGGCATCATGCCTTTCTCTTACTCAACAGATTACCTTCTCTAAGATGTGAACCAGATTTTAAATATCCTATGAATCAGAAGTGACCTTTGCATGAAACCCTTTAGGTAGATATCACTGAAAAGCAGACAATCTGTAAATGCTCGGTCAAGTCTACTTAATCCAGGAGGGCATTCATACACTGCAGTAACCGTGACCTGTCTACAAAAAAAACTTGACCCCGCGATCAAAGAACAGAGATCCGTCAAAACAAGGCAAACATTTTCAGTCTCCAGACCGCTGGTCACAATAAGAAATAGTAAATAAAAATTGTAACTTACTGGCCATTATCAAAATTAAAAGCATCAATGAACCATTAAAAAAAACACCTGTGACATGAATTCCTTCAAAAGAGGGTCTCTCCTACTCCTGACCAGCTATACTCTGTAGTACTCCCAAGTATTTAGAACACTGTCATTCATAAACTCTACTGAGCCCCTCAGAGAAGTAACAGTATTGCGTCCCAAGGTCCTCGGGAGCTCATACTACTGTACAGTATATCACAGAAACCTACATGGTAACTTTCCCTACAAGGTACAATTTCCAGAACAATCCAACATGGCGATGAACATCCACTAATGACCGAGCTAGTTTTCACTAAGCCAACATACAAGCATTTTTTAATAGCGGCAGCTATCTCAGTGTCCCTACAAAAGACAGTAATGAGCAAACACCCTAATTCTCTGTTACACTCTATGCATCTATACAAACCGATAACTGGTAATCAATCGCTTAATGGTTAGCCTAAGTTTTTACCGTTGCAATAACACCAGACAAAGGAAAAATAAATACAATAAGGAAATAGCAAGATTAAAAAATAGATCTAAAAGGTTCGTTATCTAAGGCTCACCTAATTTACCGTAAAAGCAAATGACTGTAAAAGCCACTTACGAAATTTTTTTATTAGTACTCAATGCAATGGGGTGGACTAGTGAAACATACGTATGTGGTTATACAAGTCTATGCGAGTACAGCATACAAAAAATGAAAAGAGAACATCGATCACATAGTAATTAACTGTAAAC
Organism: Macrobrachium rosenbergii; assembly: GCA_039081455.1. Taxonomy (NCBI): domain Eukaryota; kingdom Metazoa; phylum Arthropoda; class Malacostraca; order Decapoda; family Palaemonidae; genus Macrobrachium; species Macrobrachium rosenbergii. The sequence continues at coordinate 30,549,365 of JANJGK010000038.1, forward strand.
CAGTTAGAATATTTAAAAATGTTCAAATATATAAAACATACATACATGTATACACATATATGTGTGTGTGCGTGCGCGTGAGCTTGTGTGAGTGTGTTCTTAGGAATAGTTACTGCTAAATATGAAACTACAGATATATATTTATTTATATATATATATATATATATATATATATATATATATATATATATATATATATATATATATATATATATATATATATATATATATATATATATATATATATATATATATATATATATATATATATATATAAACAACTGCTGTTCCCCAAATGGTGGGTAACAAAAACAAAAAAATCACTGTCGCATTATATTTCCACCGCTGAATCGTGGATGAACCTTTGTAGATTCAACGTCCGGAGCATTACTGCATCATAGGCCTTCATGGAAGACTCAACAGTAGTATACTGAGACCTAGAAAAGCATTGGGTTATTATCTCGAGATTTTACATACTCATTCTATTTTGAAATGTGAAGGTTATTCCTTTCCAGTACCTCTTTCGCATCCGCCCAACGCTCTGTAGAACTTCCTATCTTTCCCGTTCCTTCACTTATAAATTACATACTCCTTTTATCGTACTATCTTCCTTCGTCCTTTCCATTTGACCGATCAAGTCATATCTAAAGACTGATCTATTCTTCCAACTTCACTAAACTTTTTTCCTTCACTGTTCAAGTGTCCTTACGCCGCAATAATAAAGACAGTTTCTATTTAAACACCTTTTTTTTCGTTACTGTGCATTCTTCATTCACAATTTTTTTTTTGTGTGAAGAATTTAGCCTAAAATTTCTTCATATAAACCCACAGTGACTTTACAGACTCTAAAACCTTTTGCACCCACCCTGCTACCTTCCTTGTTTTCCCTTTTCTATAACTAAGTTGCTCCACCCTACTTTTACATATGCTCCCATACCCTAAACCAATGCAATGCTTCCATTTTTTTACCATCTATATTAATATTCACTGCTCCATTTTCTAGTTCCCATTTACCCCCATATCGTTGCTCACGCTCACCTTTACTTGTAACTTTCTTCTCTTTCAAAAGCGTTCTGCAGCACTATTTCACTATACGCAATCAAAACAGTTTTATTTCCAAACATCACTATTTTCCACTTAACTCACGGCTCATCTTCTTTTCCAAAATACTTTGTACCTTCATCTAATTTCCTCTTTTCAACTTCTCGCCTCACTTAACCCATAAAGATATTAAACAGCCATGGGGTGAGAGTATATCTTCGTCTAAGGTCCGCTTTTAAAGCAGACCAGTCACTCACCCATGTACTCCACACTTTCATTCATCAAACCTTTGAAATACCCTGCGAATGCAACATACAGACTTTTCCACTTATTTTCAAACTCTTCACACACCTGTTTCATAACAAAGACCTGATCCAAACCCTTTCTCCCTTATTTAAACCTATACTGTATTTGCCATCAATCTTTCTGTCCTCCTCTTGCTTACTTTTTCTATAGGAATACAACATGACACCTTTCTGCTTTACAAAGTAATTTCATCCCCATAGAATTCTTAGTTACCTATATCACCTTCGCCTTCAGACAATAATAACTGTACATGAATATACAAAGCATATACTCCATTGCGCATTATCAACGTGTGCGTGCCTGACTGTGACTAAATGCGTGGTGATGTGCATGTATATACCGAATATAATAAAAGTTCCAACACAAAACTCTTGAATCATGAATCAAAATATGCAAGTATTAATAGCAATACTATTTATGACGCTGAAATATCAAATTGTAGTGCCAACTTAATAATACGACCAACGATAAGTAAATGCTAGACTTATACCGCAACGATGAAAATAAAGATGATATATAACAAATAAGTAAAAAAAATTCATGTGTATATATGTCTTAGGCTTCTATACCGGATCACTGTTTAATATCTAACCCTTCTAACCTTTCTCTGTATACGGCTCTCCATGTTCTTTCTGAAAACAAAAGTCTTGGTTTCACACCCACTACCTTTCCCCTAAACACTCACTGATATCCGTTTCTCTTTCTAGAGATTCTCCATAGGAGTAAAAAAAAATCGCAACAGTTACTTCCTTATTACGTGGTTTCAACACACAATATTATTCTTGTGTACTCAAAGATATTTCAGAAACTGTGTATAATGAATACAGAAATATTCAGTTGTTCCAATGAGGATCGTCAAATCGTTACCACAAAATCTAAAAATATGTTAAAATGTATGGATTTGTTAACACAAGATGGAAAACGAAAACTAGACTTTATATAGAGGAAAGACTGTCCAGCATTTCAGAGTAGCTACGGACAGTTATCCACTACCATCGGGGTTAAGTCAACAACTCCAGGTGTCTATGAGAGAGAGAGAGAGAGAGAGAGAGAGAGAGAGAGAGAGAGAGAGAGAGAGGAGAGAGAGAGAGAGAGAGAGAGAGAGAGAGAGAGAGAGAGACCCCTATCCAGTAAAGAAATCAAAACATACTTGTCGAGAAAAAATATTTTATACCACGAGGAATCTTGATGTATGAATTAACCAGTGTATAAAATGAATAGTTTCATGATATCTTTTATGTATTACCGAGAGAGAGAGAGAGAGAGAGAGAGAGAGAGAGAGAGAGAGAGAGAGAGAGAGAGAGAGAGAGAGAGAGAGTTATGAAATTTATATTTCTACCAATCTGTAGCCAAGGCATGACGAGAGTATCAACTCTGCAATCATGACCGAACAGAATCCCCAAATGTATGAAAATCAGGAAAAACATTCTGTCAAGGTTTCCTATCTCAGCCCCCCCCCCCCCCCCCCCCACAAACTTGGTCTTTTCGAGACGGAGATTTGTGTGGGACTGGTTGTAATCTGATTTCTATTCTGGGCTGAGACTCCACCATTTCCAAAAGCCCTTTATTTATTTGCCTAAACCCTCACTCCTTCATTTTTTGTGTTTTTCTTCTTTATTGAATAAATTTGCAGGATACATTGCAAAATAGGTTTTCCTGGTCCACTTCTTTCCATCTCCTTCAAGTTTTGCACATATTTACACAGACTCACGGTGTAAATTATTAAAAACAATATAATCACTGATATAAATAGAAACACGTATCTCCATCAAATGCGGGAGCAAATTCGTATCTGCAAACAGACTTTCACTGCGAATAGTAATGTTGCTCCACGTACAAATACCAATATGTTGTTATCAATTAATCTTTTTTATTACCTTTACTAAGGTCTTTTCTTTCCTTACATTCTTTTCTCCGACCCCAACCTACACCACCGCTGTACATTTTCAGATGTTCATTTCCAGCTCCCATTAAAGCAGAATAATTTAAAATTCTTCTCTTAACCTCAGTTTCTCAAATAGTTATTCACTTTCATTCAGAATGTTGCAAATGTGATTCATATTTCCATAACCAAAGGAAAGTCTTATCAATTCTCGACAAAACATTGGTTTTTAAAAACCTTTAACGATAGCATGCTCTGATGGGTGAAGGTTAAACTTTTGTTGAGGAAGCAAACTTTAATTGGGATGAGTTTGGAGGAGTAAAAAACCACGGCCTTTCTTTCTCTCCAAACAATTAAAGTTGTCAGGAAGTTCAAAAGTCATATTTTCTCTCTTTATTACTCCGGAGAAAGCTATACTCGAAGTCACTGCATATAGCTCTTACTAAGTTGAGTATTTATACATGTACGTATGTACTGTATATGAATATATATATATATATATATATATATATATATATATATATATATATATATATATATATATATACATATATATATATATATATATATATATATATATATATATGCAATGTATATATATGTATATATACATATATGTATATATATATATATATATATATATATATATATATATATATATATATATATATATATATATATAACGACAATCAAGTATGTGAATTACTGACTTTCAGGTCTCAATCAGAGTTGAAAAACGTATCTTTCGAATTGCAAGCACAAAACTTTGAGGACCCCATCAAGGGGTCTTAAAAGCTTTGTGCTTCAACTCGGAAGACAAGGTAAAATCCTGCTTGAGAGTCTTTAGTTCAATTCTCTCATTTAATTGTCCTTTGCAGCATTAATATATATATCAGATAAAAAAGTTATTCTAATGTCATATGTGTGTGTGTGTGTGTGTGTACGCTTGCCTAGCCACATTCATTATCTTTTTAGATCTGTACTTCTTCAACTGCACTGAAAAAAAAAAAATGTGTAGAACTTTGGAGAGGCCTCATCTGTGAAAATACTTCAATTCCTTTATATTTTTATGCTGTCCATACTGTTGCCCTATTTTGTCATCATCAGGGGACTCGCATCTTCAATCGTTATATAAAAACTTGATTTCTATTAAATTATTTTATTACTGGGCTTGATATTAAACTCTGTCACCCTTCTTCATCAATCTCACTGTCACTATTATGGTTGGTGAGGAATATCTCCCCTTTTCCTTCTAAAATCAATATATTGTAACAATATATTAAAAACTTACAGGATGCTACTATTAAAATTCAAGGCTATCAGTATCTATTACAATTATTATTTTCAACTACGAATGATCTGTAACCATATTTCTATGAAAGAAACCTATTAGCCTTTGTAACATTTATGACTATTATTTACGATATATTCTGTACATATAATGCTGGAAATAACATTATACACTGAGGGTACTGTAGTGAATTATTTATTCTTTACATGTTCTGTTAATAATTTAACTTTTTCATGTTGGATATTTAGGTTAAACAAACACTATTGGCAAAACAATCGGAGCTCGTCAAACAAACCAAAATCCCCCCCTTCTCTCTCTCAGTATTTTGTGTGTGATCCCCCTCTTATCAATGGCTTCACCCAATCTCCTTAACATAGGACACACAAGTTACTCACACATATTCATTTCTCGACGATTAGGCCGAAGTGCCTCCTATACGTGTGACTAATTGAGGGTTCTTTGGTCTTTACTTGTCTAACATCCCATTCGATAACAAAACAATCCCTAAGATCTAGCTGGCCATTCAATCCGGATGATCAGTGACCCCAAAGATAGAGCTGAACATTTGTTTACCTGTTTTCCATTTTACCTTCGCGAGTCAGTAAACTTCTCCCACCCATTTGATGTCATAAGATGAAATGAGATTCAGGAAAAGAATTTTCCCCTTTTATTTAGCGTGTTTTCGACCACTATTACGGAAGGTATATTTCTTTCTTTCTTCATGTAATTTCGACAAAAAAAATTTGATATGTGATTCAAATTTTAGTTTCCTCCAAGCAATTTAATTTAATTTTTCTAAAAGTTTCGAATATTTCCTTAGGATTAATTTTTCTTCTCCTTCTTTGACATACTTCTAGACGTATGATTAGCGATGATAGCCTAGGCCTAATGTGAAAAACACACTAATATGTACATAGCAAAAGAAGAAGTCATTGTTTGGTGAACGAAGTCTACTGGAAAAGTGCAGCAACATTTTTTGAAGTGCATACGATGTTTCATAATTCTTACCCTCCTTTATATTCAACTTCTCTCTAACATTTTAGCCTTTCCCTCTAGGAAATTCAATACCACAGTGTTAAATCGCTTAAACACCCGTAATTCAGCCTGGCTGCAAATATTTTTTTTTATGCTGTTGTTGTTGTCAAGCAAGATGACCTGGACCTGAGTCTCACTTCATAGTTTGTTATCTGACTTTGTCATTTTTCTTATTTGTAGTTCTTGGCTATTTCCCTTCGCTGATTTATTCTTCTAAACTTACTTTTATGTAATGGGATGCTTTCCCTATTAAATGCCTTTGGACTTGTAGCATTACGTTTATCCAACTAGGTTGCTCCTAAGCTAATAATAATAATAATAATAATAATAATAATAATAATAATAATAATAATAATAATAATAATAATAATAAATGAGTTTGTCCAAAAAGGTGTAAATCTTCTCGTTCTCAGCAAGTATTTTGGGATGACCGGTAGCCCCACGCCCGTTTGGTCCTCTACCTACAACCCGCCACTGCCGACTAACCAACAGGTACATAAGTTACTTGGGTCGACCGGAGCTGAACAGACTTTTGTCATCTCTTTTCGCACGACTGAACTCTGGTCTCTGGCTGTGCAGGATTAGGTTGGGACTTTCCACTCTCACACACAAATACACACACACATACATACATATATACACACGCTGGCAATATATATATATATATATATATATATATATATATATATATATATATATATATATATATATATACACAGTATATATTATATATATGTGTGTGTATGTATGTATATACATACACACATGCATACATATATATATATATATATATATATATATATACCTATACATATACATATCATATTATTAATAGTTAAAAAAAACCTGATACGATATCCTTTACACAAGAAAGAGTTGCAGCTGGGCCAAGTTCTCATGCGTTGCGCACTCAAGGGAATAACAATTGTCATTTCCCACAAACATACACAGCTACACGAGAGAGAGAGAGAGAGAGAGAGAGAGAGAGAGAGAGAGAGAGAGAGAGAGAGAGAGAGAGAGAGAGAGAGAGAGAGAGAGATTATTTCGAAAAACTTTTATTTGAGAGCCTGGATATTTTTCAAATAACACCAATTACCATTTTTGGGGATAACAATAAGTAATAATAACTTTTTTAATACATATTCAGCATTCCAAAAGCAACAAAAACAGAAGCAGTGATACTATTGCAAATAGGATTTAAATATATGCTAAAAAAAATAGTTCACATTTTCTGGCTTTCAGACTGGCAGTATTTATATATACAGTATTTATATATATATATATATATATATATATATATATATATATATATATATATATATATATATATATATATATATATATATACTGCATAAATACTGCCAGTCTGAAAAACCAGAAAATGTGAACTATATTTTTAGCATATATTTAAATTCTATATATATATATATATATATATATATATATATATATATATATATATATATATATATATATATATATATATATATGTATATATTTATATATATATATATATATATATATATATATATATACATATACATATACATACACACACACCAGCTGACCAACCCGGCACTGCCTGGGAAAACTCTGAATGACAACGAATGATCTCTCTTTCTCTCCCTCTTTCTCCTCCCTAACACCCCTCTACTCTCTCTCTCTCTCACTTCCTCTCCCTCTCTCTCTCTCTCTCTCTCTCTCTCTAGCTCACTCTCTCCCTTTCCTGTTAAGATAGTTGCTTAAATTACAATACCCAACATTTTTTATATTTTACACTTCACCCCTTCTCACCACCCATTCCTACCGGGGCTGAACTTGGACTTAAAGTTCATCAGGAGTGCCACTATTCATCTCAGTGACCTTGAAAACTATGGATTAGACACTGATAACTGTCATTTTTTACATTTTATTTTTCACCCCTTTTATATATATATACTCGTATATATATATATATATATATATATATATATATATATATATATATATATATATATATATATATATATATTGGGGCTGAACTTGGGCTTAAAGGGATCGGGAGTATCACTATTCATCTCAGCGACCTAGAAAACTAATATCTGTTGCTTTCGGTTATTTTTACATGTTAGCCCCCTACCACACCCACCCCTTTTGGTGCCAGTGGTGTCTTACCACCCCACAGTATTCTTTTCCAGATAGTAAGTCATATGTATACTGAAATGAAGTATGATAAACGCAAAGAATTCATTTAGTTACTAAGTCTACGGGCAGAACCAGTCCTGTTTCAGGGAAGCCGTTCCCAACCCCACCTCCTTGGTGCCCTTTGGTGCTAGTGATGTCTTACCCTCACAGTATTTTTTTCCAGATAGTAAGTCATATGTATACCAAGTTTGGTTGAAATTGCTCGATGCATTTCAGAGTTATGCAGGAACATATATATGTAGGCCTTGAGAATTTCGACATCTTAATTATTATTATTATTCAAAATAAATGCAAATTCATCCGAAACAAGCAAAATCTCATTAGCCAGATAAACAAGATCAGAGACACAAAACATCCATATGAAAAAAAAAAAAACATAGCTAAATCAGCTAGTGTAATAAGGAATTTCAAAATAAAGACGAGCATATCATTAATGGATAATAATGTGCTTACATGAACAACTGTTGGCAAAAATTATAATAAAAATAGCGCATTAAAGTAGGGTTACTCTCTCTTAAAATCAACAGCATCCACTTCCACAATATTCGGGAGGACTGTTCCACAATTTTGAGGCATTACAACTAAAAAACCTTCAATGCTAGGCAGCACATTTGGTAACTCAACAGAATTCAGATGCTGAAACTTAGCAAAACAAGTAGCAGGCATTAATTCCAAATCCACAAGCACAACAACTGTTTGAGATGTCTTCGGCCGATTGTCAGTCATAATTACCATTTTTTTTTTCTTTGAAAAAGGAAGCCACCACTTCGAACCGTTTGCCTTGGAGATAAAGAACACACGAGGCTGAAGATAACCATACCGAAAAAGAATATTCCCAAAATGGTAGGCAATAGTTTTCAACCACATGGACCTAATATAATTGTTCCGTGTGTGCACGAAACCTTGTGAAAATAAATGTTAACAGCAATCCATGACAGATTTTTCGGTGCTAGTAAAAAAAGCAGGCCTGCAGTCCAAGGTAATACAAGAACTGTCGAAGATTCAGAATCACTGAATGCAATGGGACCTATGAGGAACGAATCATGGGGTGCGAGCACTGCATAAGGTTAGTTAATCAATGAAGTCGCAGTTTTTGCTGGCTTAGCTTCTTCATCCCTACTAACAACACTTATCTCCTTTTTAAGGGTTACCGTTAAATCGCCAGTGAAGGCTCAAAATAAAAAAAAATAATAGTTACCGAACAGTACTCAGTGGTATATCACCCATGTTAAATCTAGGATTATTACAGCCACTCTTCACAGCCACTTATAGGAATAAAAATATGACTGGCGTTAAGCACACAGCTTTCAACACAATCGCGAAGTTCACATACTTATGGAGTCAAAGGCAAAGGTGAAACTAATTTGAAAACTTCAGGATTCACATCAGAGAAAATTCTTGTTGGAAAAGGCATCATACATACCTTACTGTTTCCGGGAAGCATTCTGGCTGTCATAAGCGTGTCTACACAAGGTGACACAAGAAGGGCGCAAAAATATATTAATCAACAAACATAGAATGAACACTGAACTGAAATAGTTGCAATAAGGTTTACGATAACTTGGAAAAGGCAGTAGATTACATAGTTTCCGTTCATTAAAAAAAATACTATTTAATTAGAAAATTTTATTATATTTACAGAATTTTGGAGAGGATGAGATGAAAAGCTCAACTGGATCTTCGCTATTTCTACTCTCTTGAATCATTTTAGTGGCCTGAGAATGAAAGGCAAAGCTGGTAAGAAGTTCCCCATGATCGAAGGTATCAGGAGAAACATCAATTCAAGGTTACTTGGCTTCAAAGGCCCTAGGAAGTATCCCATGGTCCTTTTTTAGGATCGGTCACTAGTTTCCATTATTATCTAATTAGGTGAGAAAGCATGTAGTGTACTGAGGAAAAAATTTGGAATGTTACATTGGTCCAACAAGGATGAGACTGAGTTATATCTCAGTTTTAATTTCAAATTACCATAATAATTTCTTTGAGCAACTACAAATCCTGCTCTCCTTATGTCGACTTTCAAAAAAGTCTTGTGATCTGATAAAGATCAAATACATCGATGTATATTAATATTGTAGTTTAACATTGTATATCTTCATAAGAATCTTCAAATTTATGCTCATCACTGAGACGGATTTTATAATTTTCGCAAGGATGGGCAAGCTAACTTTTTTAATGTCTGCTTCAGAACTGACTTCAGACATCTTGAAAGTAGAGTCATCCACTGCGGTCGCACCTGGCACGAAATTTTGAGCACAGGTTTTAATTTCTCTTGCGATACCAGCAATATATTGATATACAGTCTTGCCTAGCGTTAGGGCAGCATCCATAGGAGCCAATAAGCTAGCACTTGTTACCTTCACCTGCATCGAAGAACTTTCGTTAATCATTCTTAGGAGTCCAGCCATAATGATCAGCAACAAAATAGCCAAACAAATGCTTGTTCTTTGTGTTAAAATCACGGGAGACGATAAAAAATGTCTCGTGCTAGCTGTTTCAACAGGCACTCAAAGTCATAATAATAATAATAATAATAATAATAATAATAATAATAATAATAATAATAATAATAATAATAATAATAATAATAATAATAATAATAATAATGCAGGAGACTAAAAGACCCATCGTGTAGATTTTTAAGTATTTTGAAAAATACAGATTTCCTTAGCTTTCAAGGGATATTGTCCCCTTCTTCAGAAGCATGTAAATGAAGATCAATCTTGAGATCCTGTTCCTATATAGAGTCCTTGCCGACGTTACAATGCGTTCAGTTTTCATTACATTAAGGAAATTCCCATAAACGTTTTTCCCAAGGGCGAGATTAGAATTATCAAGCAAATGATGCTGGCCAAACACAGAAACAGTATCCACATTAGCTTCTCTAACCACACCCAAAAGGCCAGTTTACATTAAGACATAATCCGCATTAAGCCCATCTAAGCTACTAATGGCTTTGTTCAGAACCACTTACGTACAGAGTTCATTAACGTCCCTTCCATAGTACATCATTTTTTATTCTCTCTTTCGAACATTATTCTGCAATGATCAACGTTTACTCTGTGATCCTCATCGTAATAAGCATTGTTAAAGAATTATTTCTGTAGTTTATTCTTATAGCTTTTCTGTTTATATAAAAGTTTTGCCTTTCTCTGGCATTAGAAAGGTTGCAATTCCTATATTTTATAGTATTTGTCACTTCGTTTTGTTCGTCATCTTTAAATGAGATCTTAGCTTGATAATATTACTGTGATCGAACACGAATCCACAGTTTTCATCCTTCGGTGTTCTTGTTATTTCTACAACCTTACTACGAAACGGCAATTTCTTAATGTTTTTTCGTGCCAGTGCTCCATACACTTTTTTTCTTTACGACTGTAGAAAACATTCATTTTTTTTTCTTTATTGCATTACTGGCTCAACTACAGTATATAGCAAATGAGTAGGACTGATTTTAAAAGGTCACCTTATAAATTCTACTGAGTTTTAAAAACTGCATGTAAGTAAGATAATTTCGAGCAAGGTCAGTCAGGAATTTGGACAAACGTCTCTACGAACATGGAAAAGCTTTAAGAAAAAAATCAATAATGTTTTAGCAATTCATAATCTGGATGAGAATCACAGAGTGAACTTGGAAAATGGTCAAATAACGCTCTTAAGCAATAATATGGAAAACTTGCAGGGTTGTGGAAGGGGCATAAATTAACATTATACCTATGGAACAAGCTTCCGCTTCTTCGTCTTCTTCTTGCCTCTTCTTCATACGATCTTAATCCCATCTTCTTATGGGGCCGGCCGCTGGATTCTTCTCTCTCTACAGAATTCTGTTTTGTGCAATCTGCGTATTCTACACCCATCGATACGGATCAATATGGATTACGTCTCCAGGAAACTGTCTTTTGGGCCTGGTTAAAGAGAGTAATAAGAATTCTGTTCCCGTGTTTGACCAGCATCTATTAATAAGTAACCCTAATCTAGCCCAGGAAAAAAAAACTTTGATGGTAGTATCTAAATCTTAATGAAGATCAGCGCTGGTGAGAGGTTCTGGAAGGAAAATATACAATAAAAAAAAAGGTCCAAAGAACGATCTTCACTTGCATTTCTTCTGAAGAAAGGGTCAGTAGCCCTCGAAAGCTAGAGGATTCTGTCATTTATTAACAATATAAGCTTCAAAACCTACATTCGCAGGGTTTTTTAACCTTTTGCATTTGTCAGATCTTCATTGTCCTTGTATCCAAACGATACGAAAAGAAGGCCCTTGAAAGCCTAATAAGGCTACCTTCAATTAATGTATGAATGAATCACTTTGTCTCAATAAGACGAAAGACATGATTTTCTATGAAACTAGATTTAGAGTCACTAAACATATTCTCTTTCCCTAAGTTTTAAGTAATCATTACTTCAGATCTAAGTATCATCTATAAACAAACATAAAATAACAATTTAATTTAACTACAATGGGAAATCACTGAATGAAAACGTCCACCAAAGCGACAGCACTTTGAACACTAATGTGGAACGGCTACTACCTGGCCGCCCAGTGTTCCAACAAAGTATTTGGAGAACTGATCAACCTAATCATCTTAGCGATATTTTGCAGAGACATATCTGGTGACTATCCCCTGGATGATGGCTTGTTTGATAATGAGAAAATCCCCACTGAAACACAACGAAAGTTAAAGACAGAATACCACATGACGCTATGCATAAGGCAATGACAAAATGAAAAATGAAGAAACAACAAAATTGGAAAATCATGTTACAAAGAAGAGAAAATACCAGAAATCGAATATGGGGTCCTCTTGAGCTGAGAGAGAGAGAGAGAGAGAGAGAGAGAGAGAGAGAGAGAGAGAGAGAGAGAGAGAGAGAGAGAGAGAGAGAGAAGAGTAATAATAACAGTACGGAAAGCTATATAAAGACAATCTGCACTTTGAAAGAGGAAGTGAGAAGCAATTATGATAATCATGAAAATCATGAAACTACATTATACAGCGCAGTTCTAAGATAAAAAAAGAAAAAAAAAAAAAAAAAAATGGCCCTAGCCCCGCCACATGCTCCCTTGATATAGCCCATGGAATCGAGGGGGGAAAAGGTTCTGGGTTCGAGCACTAAACCACCAGAAATTGCTCTTTCGAGTCTCTCGGCGAACAACAAAGGCTTGGTAATAGGCCTATTGCGTCGGAAATGGACATAGAAATTCAATCGGCCGCAAGCCTTATATCGAGAGGGTATTAGCCGTTTAGGCTATCTACGTAATTCGTAGTGTTTGTACAGTCGTGCACGTAAAATGAAAGAGACAGTCACAAGTACTTGAATGGGTGTGTGTGTGTGTGTGTGTGTGTGTGTGTGTGTGTGTGTGTGTGTGTGTGTGTGTGAGAGAGAGAGAGAGAGAGAGAGAGAGAGAGAGAGAGAGAGAGAGAGAGAGAGAGAGAAAGGAGACTTAAGGTTTTAACATCGATTGCGTGCTTATGCAACAAGGAGAGAGAGAGAGAGAGAGAGAGAGAGAGAGAGAGAGAGAGAGAGAGAGAGGGAGAGAGAGAGAGAGAGATGATGTAATAACAATCTCTCAAGATCAGACTACCTTAAGGCAATTTCTCCAGACATTTCCCTCCTCATTCCATTTTACAAGCCCTTGCACGTACAGTATGTAACAACTTATGAAAGACTTCTTATCTTAAAAGGTTCCAGGTACCAAGAGGTTTCCGATGTCATAACTCGGCTTCTACTTTCGGAAAACGCCATTTTTAGAGCATAAATTGCAATGCGCTTCTTACAGACCTAAGGAGAATAGAAATAAGATTGGTTAGGATCAAAATCTCTTGCAAGCTCCATAAGGTGTAATTTTATATATATATATATATATATATATATATATATATATATATATATATATATATATATATATATATATATATATATATATATATATATATAACTCGGCTTCTACTTTCGGAAAACGCCATTTTTAGAGCATAAATTGCAATGCGCTTCTTACAGACCTAAGGAGAATAGAAATAAGATTGGTTAGGGTCAAAATCTCTTGCAAGCTCCATAAGGTGTAATTTTATATATATATATATATATATATATATATATATATATATATATATATATATATATATAACTCGGCTTCTACTTTCGGAAAACGCCATTTTTAGAGCATAAATTGCAATGCGCTTCTTACAGACCTAAGGAGAATAGAAATAAGATTGGTTAGGATCAAAATCTCTTGCAAGCTCCATAAGGTGTAATTTTATATATATATATATATATATATATATATATATATATATATATATATATATATATATATATATATATATATAACTCGGCTTCTACTTTCGGAAAACGCCATTTTTAGAGCATAAATTGCAATGCGCTTCTTACAGACCTAAGGAGAATAGAAATAAGATTGGTTAGGGTCAAAATCTCCTGCAAGCTCCATAAGGTGTAATTTTATATATATATATATATATATATATATATATATATATATATATATATATATATATATATATATTCTTGTTATCTAAACTGCACAATTTCTTCAAGGGAAATAGAGACAGATATGACAGAGAAGGAAACGAACGTATATGGTTACAAACATTTGAGAATTTATTAATGCACCTACATAATATATCCTCACAATACATATTTCTACATACATACATACATACATACATACATATATATATATATATATATATATATATATATATATATATATATATATATATATATATATATATATATATATACATATATATATATATATATATATATATATATATATATATATATATATATATATATATATATATATATATATATATACAGTGAATAATTAAAACCCCTCTAAAAATGCTTATACCTGAATATTTTAATAGTTTTATCACAAAAAGTGCATTCAGTCACAAAAATTATATGAAAATACAGTAATTTGTAAATATTTCTCTATGAAAAATACCGCGAATGCGCGAATTTTCCGCATATAATGTGTATATGTTCTACACGGAAATCCGTGAATAGGTGAAGTTGTGAATCCGGAACCGCGAATAGGCAGGGGTCCACTGTATATAAGTGTGTGTGTCTGTGTTAAAGGAAAAAAAAGACCATTTTGGAGTATAATTGTGAGACGCGGTTGTGTTAAGTCTCTGAGGCTATTCAACATTTTCATGGAGTGGTACTAGGTATTTGTGAAACTGCAGTAGATATCATTGTAAAGGTATGGGATAGAAAAGGGAAAGTGTAGCGAATACAGAAATAGTATAGATAAACTGCAGAGACTAGAACAAGTCTGAAAATGTTTGAAAGAGGAGAAAGTCAAACCATAAATGGGGGCAGGACTAAACCTAAGAGGGTTAATGGAAACATGAAGATGGAACAATGAATGCTAATATGAATACTTATATACATCCATACACATATATAAATATATATATATATATATATATATATATATATAAATATTATATATATATATATATATATATATATATATATATATATATATATATATAATGTATGTGTGCGTGCATGTGTGTTGGTGTGTGCGAGTGCATTTGCCTGGTGTTTGTCTGCCACGTGGGTAAGTAAGCTCCAAATATCACTCACGCCTCAAAATTTTTTGAGTATCGATTTTCCCAGTTTGAAAATAACTCAATAAACAAAGAAAGCTGAAGGAATAAAGAGTGACGCCAAAATGAAGCAAGAGTAAGAGTGTTGATGCCTAATTACTTTTTTTGTGCCGCTGAGTGTAAGAAATATCCCTTAACTATTATCAGAATAATTTTTGGCCGAAATAAACCGTGACGTGATTTTGTCCAGTTGTTGGACATTAAATAGTGTCAAAATACCTAAATCTTTACCTTAAGATATGTTGGTGTAATTCTATACCAACATCCAGGACTTTTTTTGGGTATTTTCAAGAAATATACATAAGGCACCTGAAAACAAATTTCAGACAACTCAGTGTGTCGCAATATTTATTGACGGCTGTCAGTAACGCAACGCACAAAGAATGTGCATTTACTCTTAATTTCTGCTAAATGAGAGGAAGTAAATCCAAGTGTGCAAAAACTTATTACATACATATACAGGTGTTCTTCGTGTGACATGGCAAATCCATCGTTATCACTTCCTTATTGAACAAAAGTCAAAATCGAGTTAGGGGAAGCAGATCGTTAAATGATTCTGGATTGCCTGTTAACATGTTGGAAAGCCTCTAGCTACCAGCACTATAGATATTCATTCTCCAGATGTTGATGTGCTGAATTAATATCATATTTTTCAAAACTGGTTTATAAGGAGCAAAGTTGGAAGCACTTCCAGAAATACCAAAATCGTTCGAATCCAAACCTGGGAAGCACATTAGACTTTCTCTTTTTTTTGGCGTAATGACCCATTATTTTCTTATTCCCCCTTTTTTCTCTTTTGCACATTCCCCCATCTCTCTCCCCCTTTGCCCCCCCCCCCTCTCTCTCTCTCTTTCTCTAATGAAAACAGGAGGGTGTTATTGGTCCTTTCAATGAATTTTTAAATATTTTTGAGGGGAGGGTCGCCGGATATGAATGAAATCTTCCTGATATGTATATAGGAGGATAAGTCATAGGCTGAGTGTGCTGTTGTAAAGCATATGGCTCCTGAGAGTAGTTTGTGCGTTACGGAACCATCGCTTATTTTATATGGCAGTCTAGTTGAAAATGGCCAAAATTTTTTCTTACCAATATATTCTCTGCATACCAACAGATTTCCTAATTTAGGCCTAACCACACCTGAAAAAAATTATTGCCAAAAAATACCAAGTGGTGGAGGGAGGGTTTTTATATCTGACTCTCTCTCTCTCTCTCCATACACACACGCACATATACACACATATTCGTGCATACATGCTGACATACGCATTTGAACTGCAAACATTTTACGATTATAAGCGTGTAAGTACAGCGGATGCTAACAGAAATAGTTGGCTGTAAATATAATCCATCCATCACTATAGGACCACAATATATCCCGTTTGATGGATGAATATCTATTGAGAGAGAGAGAGAGAGAGAGAGAGAGAGAGAGAGAGAGAGAGAGAGAGAGAGAGAGAGAGAGAGAGAGAGAATGACAGCCCAATAACTGTTGCGCTGGTTACGATAAAAAAATATCATATGTTCTCAAATTATGTAAAGAACACGCCCATGAAGAAAAAGAAATGCATGGAAGGTTAATCGTGCTAATGCTTAAAAATAAACAAAAGGAAAACAAAGTGTCTGCCTCCCATAAATTTCACAATTTGCATAAACCAAGATGATCCCAACTTAATCTTTGAATTTCTGCAATAAACGATAAGGGGGATGCATTAACTAACGCCTGAAAACCACTGTGAAAAATTATTGTTGAAAAAGCTAATGTTTACTAGGCATATATTTCATATAAAAAAATGCAAACGTATATATAAGGCTGGAGGGACTGATTAGGGTAAACAAATGGTTTTAAAATAATAATATTCACAGCCATGTTGTGGGCTGCGCATTTTATTTACAAATAAGATATACGGCAACTTGGTGTGGATATCACTTTTCCTCACTATTCACGGTATTTCTTTTTGTTTCCTTAATCATTACTAAGCTTGTTTTCTGCACTGCTAAACTAAGCACGCAGCTTAACCCATACCACCATATTCCCCCTGATGTAACTTTTCCTAACTATCTGAAAGTTTCTTCTGTAATTGAATTTTAAAAGGACCCACACAACACGGGCAGGCCTTCGCTAAAGGTGAGACTAAAATCACACCATGCAATAACAAAACAAAAAAGACAAGAGAGGGTAAAAAAAAGGAATATATAAAATCAAGTGTTTATTCATTTATTAGATGCCAGGCCCCGTCTTCCGTAAAAAATGGACTGGAAACCAATTTCAATTCCCCTAATCTCCAGCTCACACTTCTCTAAGGGTAATTTTCCAAATTGCCCCATGTCAGCAGACTGATGATAATTACCAGAAAAATGGCCCCGTTTCTGGATGACAGGCCCGAGTCCAAGATTCGACCAAACTTTACCATGTACCAGAAAAGGAACTTACCTAATTTGATTTTTAAACTGAACAGGCAAAGGCACATGAAAAGGTATGTCCACTAAGGGGACTAAAAATAGAATTAAGAACCTCGTAATTCTACACGAAACTTAAAACTCAAAATATTTTCGGGGGTGGAATTACAAATGGAAAAGAGTCAGTGTGTCTGTTGTTACACCGAATATACATGTTCGTATGCGTGAATACACACTCAGTATGAATGACGTGGTGATCGTTGAGTAATCCTGGCCACACCCGGTTAGAGAAAAAACACACATAGTGTGTTTGTGTGTATGTATATATATATATATATATATATATATATATATATATATATATATATATATATATATATATATATATATATTCTTCATTAAATATTGATGGACATCTGCCATCTGAAACATCTGACAGGTTAAGAATACATAAAACTGGCACTTCTGTATATCCCTTCACAACTTATAAGAAATAATGGAAACGTTATAAGTGTTAGCTGGAAGCTGTAGAAGCCACATATGCATGAGTATTTGATGAAAAGGAAGTAACTGCCACAAAAGTACAATTACAAATGGAAAGACGTGAGCATCCTAAATGGATGGATATGGAAAAGTTACTCCATCGCAGAGAGAAGGAACCCGCAGCTGAAGTGACACTCACCCCTAAGGAACCAAGAAATCTGGGACCAACGTGGTTAACAAATTTGATTCTGAAGGAGGTGTAAAAGTCTCTTGTTATGAAGTACATTGGATATGAGTCCTTGTGATAAGACGCATCACCACATTCAGGGGATCCAAGGAATCTGGGACTTTAGTAATTTACAAAATTTAGAAATGTGAAAAACACTCTCGATATCTACTGCCATTGGACACAATATAACCAGATAATCCAGAAGATTCATGAAGAAACTTCCGGTTCTGTGGATTTTGGTGATCACTTTTTTTTCTGAAATTTGGTCATTTTACTTTTTGACTCCTGTTTTTAATATTTTTTTTTACTGTATTTACCCTTATATTGGAGTGAAAATGCACTTCATCTGTAGATTTAGTACAACACTGAAGATAAACAAATGCTAATGATTAAAATATCTGCCAGTTAAGGAATGAATAACATGGAGCCAGAGTAGCAATTTTTGTCTATATTTCAGAACTTCAGCCTGAAGATAAGAAACACTGAAAATCATAAAGGCACTGCTTGGGAGCTGTGGATTCCATATTTGCATTAGCATTTAATTACTATAAAAGAAAAATGGTTCCAAAGCACTAATTAATTACATGTGAAAAAGCAAGGACATCCCGGATGGACCCGGAGAAGCTTCTCCATCTCGAAGAGGAAACCACAGCTGCAGGAGAGTGATGCTGAGAACTTCCAGACTCCAAAAATCCTGGAAGACACGTTTGTGATAAGAAACATAGTCACCCGTAGGGCTTCTGTTTACAGACCCCAATTCCAAGGAGGCATGAAAGTCTTTTGATATGATCTACGATGGACCCAAGCCCATGTGAGAAACTTCACTTCCCCTTGGGATCCTAGAAATCTGGACCAATCGTAGTTAAAAACTGAAAATTTGTCTAAAATACTTTGTATTTACCTACTTTTCAAGTTCAGAAGTAAATATAAAGATCAAATCTAAGTTTTGGCCATTTATGTTGATGACCTGATTTTGATGAAGCCTTGTCGGTAGGTACTTTGGCAGATGATGGTTTTAGTCCCCAAATACTGACAGCATAAATGTCAAATTTTCAATTTTCTCTGGATCTGATAAGAAATGGTTATATTTCATTACACTGACCTGTTATTCAGTAACACAGGATAATTTAAAAGAAAAATTTGGGGATTTTCTAAATCTCAGAATCCAATGAAAATCCACGTAAGGGTGTCCATGCCTACAATAAATTAAATGATCATCAGACGACTATACGGAAACTTTCCGTTACCAGACGAGCAATCTTCAGGAAATTGACAGATTTTGTTACAGATCAAATTCTGTTGAAGTAGCATCTTTAATAAAATATTATTATTATTATTATTATCATTATTATTATTATTATTATTATTATTATTATTATTATTATTATTATTATTATTATTATTATTATTATTATTATTATTATTATTTTAAATAGGATGGCTGCGTCATTTGAGATCTTTTCATATTGAGTGTTCTCAGTTTTCTTTGTAATTCTTTTCTCTTCTACGTTAATATTGATCAATGCATTAACAGCGAATTTACAAAATTTAATGGGACACCTCAAAAGACACTACAGAGTAAATGTCAGTATCAGCAAAAAGGATAAAAAAAAGCAAAGACAAATACAAAATTAGTAACCGGCAATATGAACGAAAGGATAAAGAAAGCAAAGACAAAGACAACATTAGTAACCGGGTAAAAATGGAAAAGTCAACAAAAAATATGAGCAAAAGGATAAAGAAAGCAAAGACAAAGACAACATTAGTAACTGGCAATATGAACAAAAAGGATAAAGAAAGCAAAGACCAAATGGGTAACCATAAATACTAAACAAAATTAAACAAAATGGGTAACCATAAATACTAAACAAAATTAAACAAAATGGGTAACCATAAATTCTAAACAACAATAAAGTTGCAGATATTCTGCAATGGCTGAAAGACTGAATATATATTCAAACCTAAGGCTGCAGAAATACAGTAACCAGTCCGGTCAGTATTGATGAGCACTTGCACTGGTTGCAAGGCGACGACCCAACTTAAGTATCTGTCACTATGGATGCCACGGCGTCCGTAAAATTAATTGGGAATAGAGGAAAATCAGAAAGGTTAAAAAACCGATATTTGAGAGAGGAGAGAGAGAGAGAGAGAGAGAGAGAGAGAGAGAGAGAGAGAGAGAGAGAGAGAGAGAGAGAGAGAGAGATGAATTTAAGGACCTACAGCCCAGAAATGAAAAATAACATCTCAAAAAAAAAAAAAAAAACAGAGGAAACCACAATAAAATTAATAATGGAAATACAGTGATAGTGGTTCAAATAAAATTTGCTTACAATATGGAACTGCTTAAGATGCATCATCATTCAAATACCAGACGCACAACAGTAACCAAAGAAACTAATTCACTGCTCTCTCTCTCTCTCTCTCTCTCTCTCTCTCTCTCTCTCTCTCTCTCTCTCTCTCTCTCTCTCTTTCAGCGTCACTCGGATCAGTAACATGGGAATTCAATTCCAGGCATCGAAAAAAAGCTAGTAATGGTCTCTTTTTTTTTTTTTTTCTCCTACTAGAATCGGAAGGAGACTGAATTATATTATCCGGTTAACGGGAAGTGGTTGTAAAATAGAGAGCTTTACCTAGATGTCATTCAGCCTCAATATTTTTAAACATTTCATGATTGATGAAATTACGTTTCTAATGTTTACGTAAGTACGTTTACATTGCAGACTGTTTATATGCGTGTGTCTGTGTGTGTCTATCGTCTATTCCCATACAGTTTTTCCTCTATCAGTCCTCCTGGCTTGTGTCATGTAATATTCTGCCTCTGTAACTACGGTTGCAGCTTCGCTTGTATTGATAATAAAAATGAAAAAAGTAAAAAAAAAAAAAATCTCTATGGCCATTATGATCAACACAACACTGCAAAGTTTTGTTAATTCAAGTGCGTTGTGGACGTGTGTGTGTGTGTGTGTGTGTGTGTGTGTGTGTGTGTGTGTGTGTGTGTGTGTGTGTAAGAGAGAGAGAGAGAGAGAGAGAGAGAGAGAGAAGAGAGAGAGAGAGAGAGAGAGAGAGAGAGAGAGGAGAGAGAGATTCCAAATATAACACATCCGACATCAAATGCAGAGAATTGTTTAATTATAGTTTTACTGGACGGTATTCAATGATGTCCCTGATTTTCATATGATCAATACACGGACAAACTTATAAAATATCGCTCGCTGTTTTTGTCTAATGATAACAATTCAAAGACTAAAACGAATGTGTCGTCCCCACCGCCTATGGTAATCAAACCTTCTACAAGTTCCCTATTGTGTCTGATCAACTAAAAATGGATTTTTAATTCTCAAAACATCTCACTCACAAGAACAAAGGGAACATGATTCATTGCAACGTAAATAAAATCAAAATATAATTTTCCACGCTTAATTTGCCATAAACAGAAAACGAACCCCATGAAAGGGTAGTCTATTATGGAATGGGAAACTGAACAAAACTGAGAGTGGATATTTCCTCAATGCATCATTTCGAGGAGACGAAACTGTAATTGGAAAGACTGAAAAAGGAGTGGAGGAGGGGTGGAAGAAAGGTTAATATGCGGGTAAATGAGCCAATATTAAAGGGGAAAGCGATATACGAGAAGTAATTAGAATGTTATATAACAAAAAAAACCACCGAAGAAAATCGGCTAATGTGTATTGGAGAGATGGCTGTCTCTGCGCATATAGTGCATAATCGGAGTGTGTCCGTGCTGGGAAATGATTCTATGAATGTAATGGACTAGAATATGAAAGGCCTCAAATGATTTTACCTCATGAGATCTCATCACATTATGGCGTTGTTTATTATAAAAGCTGAGTATCCACAAGATTTTAGCTCCAGAGCTATATCAACAATGAATGTTTGCCAGCATACAATTCTGTTCTTGGAATGGCAACTTAGTAGATTTGTCAAAGACTCACTGTATTCAATTTGCCAGTGAAGGAGTATTATTAATTTTGATGATTTAATTTCTATGTTAATTTTGATTACCTGATTTATATGCAGTACTCTGTAAAGACCTTCATGGAAGTTACTAAGGGGGGAACGCATTGAAATAAAGCGATATCTCATAAAGCCCTCTTCATTAATATCCCAGGCTGTTTCCTCGCCACGTAACACACATGTTTCTTTCAGGTAAGAGTAATAATGTGAGGTCATACAAACATACGAGAGAGAGAGAGAGAGAGAGAGAGAGAGAGAGAGAGAGAGAGAGAGAGAGAGAGAGAGAGAGTGAAATTCAGGATATAAGGCCTAGCACTGGGGCACTTTCAGCCAATCCGCGCTCAAGACCGTGAAAACAGTGAGTCGGAGCCGTTGGACAGAAGGATAAAGGTATCCGGAAAATAAAGATGAAGTACAAGGATCTAATAGTGAAAGTGGGACGCAAAATCCCCTGAGCACTAAGAAGTAATAGTTAGAGAGGTTGGACACCAGGATGGAAGTAAGAAAGAGGGAGTGGATGTAAAGTAAAAGGCTAAAAAGTGAGTGCAGCTAAGGGCTACAGGGGGTGCCACAAAAAAAAGCCTTTAGTACTGCCTACAGTGAACTGCGTGATGTTTACTAACCACCGTACTTCCCTAAAGGGGTAGAAATAGGTGGTATATGTGTGTGTGTGTGTGTTTCGATATGAAAGGCATGGAAGAGATGGAATAACAAACGAACGAACATAATACTTCCAAAATAGGCTTTTGCACGAGAGAGAGAGAGAGAGAGAGAGAGAGAGAGAGAGAGAGAGAGAGAGAGAGAGAGAGAGAGACTCACACACACACATATATCCAGTAATTAACGTTACCGCTCTGCTTCTGTTAACGTTGGCATTTCAAATGTCACAACATCTTTAATCTTTTTGCCATAAAAGAATAGTAAAATTTTAAAATCTCAGTAAATGTTTCTAGTTGTTACAAGTTGGTTCAAATAATTATATGCTAAGTGGCTGGTGGAATGTACGCCTGAACGCATTCATACAGACATAAATGTGTTAACTTATGTGCATGCGCATATGTCATCATGTTTGGAAGATTACCATAAAATCCGTTAGGCACTGCACATAAGAAAGAAAATATGAGAAAATAAGCGCTTGGTGTCAACTAATTCTTTCTTAAGAACAAACAGATAACTCCATATGAACAAGTAGTAAATGCCTAAAACCAATTTTGGGGGGCGCTTGGCATGATTATTTCCCCATATTTTACCATCCAGTTCTATGGGTAATAATGGATTTGCGCGAACTACTGTCCACGTAAAACACCAGGGAAGGGGACAGTGCAATAGTCAGTTTCCGTAATATTCAGCCGTACCAAAGTGAAAACGGAGGAACAAGGCCACAAGCACAGGAGAGTGAGATTAAGTGACTGAAAAGTGAATATGACATGGTAAAGATGACAGTAACCATGACAAATAAGTGAAAGATAAAAACATACACAGAGGGACGTGGCCACCGACGAACTTATATGGACGCGTTCTGATTCTTGATGTCAATGAAAAGAAGTAAACCAATGAATTTTACAAGCTTGACCATAATATGGCATGTTGGATTGTGGTCTTAACTGTACTGAAAGAAAGAAAATAAAACATCTTAAAATTATAATCACATTCTTCTCAAATGGATTCGCCTCCCCAAACTTCTTCTCAGACCTTAATTTTTTACAAAAGTAACTGAATCAGCAAGATTAGAGAGAGAGAGAGAGAGAGAGAGAGAGAGAGAGAGAGAGAGAGAGAGAGAGAGAGAGAGAGAGAGAGAGTCACCTTTATTATAATGATCTATTCAACTCAATTCAAACGTAAATGATTAACTATCTTTCGAATGATCACCGTATTCTTTGGAAGCTTGAATTTCAAGTCAATGGCCGCTGTGGGCTTGTTCCATATAAATACGTTTTATCTTCTGAATAATAATAATAATAATAATAATAATAATAATAATAATAATAATAATAATAATAATAATACAGTACAGTGCATACTAAAATTTTGCGGACAGTGCCACTGCTTCATTTTAGCAAAAAATGCATGCTTCAAGCCTACACACACAAATACAAACACACGCCTAACTCATGGATATAAAGAATACTCAACGAGACAGAATTTAACAATACTATTTTCTGTCGTTAACAGGAACGACCGACCCATGAGTTGGTGTGTGTGTGTGTGTGTGTGCGACGACATAACAATAATCATGACGAGGGGAGACATTTTCTGTTGAACACCTCCTCTAGATGGATTATAAAAACTAAGGAAGGATGGCTAAGATGACTAATGGAAGGTAGTGGAGGATGTTAGGGAGGTTACGCTACGGAAAAGATGAGAATAAAAAGAGAAAAATATTGTCCCAAAATCGTCGTTCATCCCCTGATGTGCGGGAAGGTCCATTTTTTTTTTTTTTTCTTCCTCTTGTGGTAATGATTAATTCTTCAGCATATAACCACATTACAACTGATATTTTCTCCTTCGCACAAGATTAAATAAGTCAGTTCTACACTTTCACCATTCGCCTCATTATTCTCGATTCCTGTTGAAGCAGTAACATTTATTCATATTTAGTGCTCTACTAAAGAGGATTTTCCAAGTCTATATCAATAACCGCCACAATTTCTATATTCATGGAGAGAGAGAGAGAGAGAGAGAGAGAGAGAGAGAGAGAGAGAGAGAGAGAGAGAGAGAGAGAGCGATCACTTCATTTACATGAATTCTTTAACCAGTTTCAGTTACTTGGTAAATTTTCTCGCAAAACCTATTAAACACAAGATAACCATTACACACTTATCATTTTACATTCCATTAAGAAACATTAGCCATTCGCCTTTCAGCTACTAAACACAAGGCACTGCAATACCGGCGATAAAAAACTGTGCAGTCTGCATTCTATAAATAATCATTAATCTATGCTGTATTCGAGAGATAGCCAAAATCATTCACCGTTCCATTCACAGCCCTATCTTTCATCTAAGGAAGTCCACAGGCATCTTCTCACTTTTTTTTTTTTTTGTCAAGATCTTAATGAGTGAAAAGCGGAGCAAGAAACTTGACTGTTTTTGTTGTTTTGTAACAATGATTTTTTTTTCCTTCTAGTAGCATCAGTATCATCAACGGCCCTTGCGGTATTTCTCCAACATGACATAACCGTTAAACTGGTAGTATAAGCGACAATTTCTACTGACAGCAAAAAACCTTTCGACATCGTAAATTTAGAAGACATATTTGCGGAGGCCCCCAGTAAGGCATGGATGAACGATAACGCATCTCTTCACAAGTAGGTGGAAATCTGTTGCCATTACCCTAATGCTCAGGAATTATTACTGACGAGAGAGAGAGAGAGAGAGAGAGAGAGAGAGAGAGAGAGAGAGAGAGAGAGAGAGAGAGAGAGAGAGCGAGCAGTTTCTTTATCACTCTTATCATCATTATCATTTACAATACGATTTACCTCACGGGAAAGAGCACTTTCATTTACATCTCTCTCATATTTAGTGTTTCATTCCGCCCAGCATTCCGATCCTTTCTCTCATTTACGGTCTCTTAATTTCTATATATATATTTTTTTCAGCCAAAATTCAACTTCATTTTCATTAAATGCATGTCTAATTCAGTTACTGTTTCTTCCAGTAATTATTTTTGCCATCTCTGTTCTTTCCTACCTACCTTAATTTAGTTTGTAATCTGACCCTTCCATTTCTTTTATTATTGTGCCTCATTTGTAATCTAGTCGACATATACTTTCTACAGAGCCTCATTAGCAACATGGACTTTGCTTTTTATGTTCTGTGTTATACGCAATGTAATCTGATCCGTCCAGACAGAGTTTCATCGTCGCCTCCCTGAGCTACGTAGCAACACCAAACTGTTTCTCCTACACTCTACAATTCGCTTGGCAGTGGTTGTATAACATCAAGAATTTAATAATGTTTTTGTTAATAAACGGGAAACAAAAAACAAGCATGCAGGTAAAAAAATCTACAATTATGATGAAAGAAGCGCTGCTCTTTCAAGTTAACAAAAGATAAATCAAATTGCGAACTGCGAGTTAATGGACTTCAGAGTGCTGAATATAACAATGAACGAAGAACAGAAGACTGATTATTTTAACTAGAATGAAAGAAAAGTTTACATTGACTCTAATAAGAGTGAAGCGATCCTCTGAACAACAGAGGCACTAAAGTCTCCATTTATGAGAAATGAAGCTGCCCTAAATCTCAATGATGGCATGGGGCGAATTAATGAATAGTGTCGTCGGTGGGGTATATGATGCTGAACGCCAGTAAAACAAAAACACTGCTGAATGAGCCTGAAGTTTTAACTATTCTTGGTGTAACTTTTGACTCAAATCTTACTTTTGAGAAACTCCTAATGAAAGTGTTAGCAAATGCTGCACGAAAGTTAGGTATTGTACGTAAGGCCTCACATATTTATAGTGATAAAATCCATGCAACTTGTTTTAGGTCATTTGTCCCTCCTTTACTATACAACTGTTCTCCGGTGTGGATGTCTCTTTTTGCTATAGAATTCTCTTTTAGACGGAATGGTTCGTGGTGGTAGGTTTCTGTTCTCTAACATTGATACTTATGACTTGGACCATCGAAGGATGGTCTCTTGTTTGTCAATTTTTCACAAGCTGTACCTTAACAAAGACCTTTCACATTCACAATTGATTCATGCTCCTCTTTTCCTGCCGAGAGCAACCAAGTATGCTGAACAGCAGCGCCAATATGCAGTAAATGTGCCTCGCTGTTGAACTTTCCAGTTCCAGAGGTCCTTTGTTCTTGAGGATGTTGTACAATTGGAAGTTCAAAATTTCAAGCAAAGATGCAACGCATTATTGCCCAAAACAATTCTCCCTGTATTTCAATAATTTACTTGCATTTTTATATATTTATTTATTAATTGTTAACTAATTTTTTCTTTTCTAATAACTGATCTCTTCTCTCTGTATTTCCTGATATTTTGTAATATAAAAAAAATCCACAATTGCATCAATTAGCTTTGCCTCTCCTCTCCTTCATATTAAAAATATCCTCAAAATATGCACTCCGTCAACACAGAAATGCACTCTCTTCAGACAACACTCCTCCATTTGCCTATTAACTTTTCACCTTGTAATTACTTCCTTGTATAACTTCATATTCTTGATAAAATCTTGATTCACCTTTACCTTTCTATCTTTATGTTACTTGCCTTCTTATTTTCTCCCTTCTTCTCTTGACCTTCTTCATCCTCCTGTATTCCTGCACACGACTTTCTCCTTCAGTCTCAAAAGCTCACCTCAATAATTCTCTTTTCCTTTACTAAACAGCTCATTTCCTCATCTCACCCTCCATTTTTTCATTCCCTCTTCTCACCCACCCTTAAAATCACACAGATTCCTTTCTAATTCTGCGATCCCATCCTGGAATTTTATAATTCAACAATCCCTCTACCTGTAAGTATTTAAAACCCAAGCCTATGTTTTCATCCATTTTTTCCTTATACTCTGCTCAATTGCTACTTACCAAATTCACTTAATTCCCCTTACAAATCATATACACACTCAACCTTTTGCAGTATTTAACTACCTTAACTTTTGCTTCAAACAAGTAATAATCAGATATACCTACAGCTAGCTGAGCCTCCTCCTCTACTGTTATCTTCATCAATATAGTCTTCCATCTACTAAGTACTATTATATAATCTACAATAACATTACCACTGTCTCTTTATAAAGTACATTTACATATTTTTTTATGTTGCTGCTGTTCTAGATTTACTAAGTATGGGACATATTTACAACTATCAGGTCCCATTCCAAATACATTTCCACTGGGCTCTCCATCCTCATTTACTCGAGGAATACGATATCTACTGACTAGGCCACCTCTTTTCCCCTACCACTTGTTAAAGTCAATAAGCAGAGCCATCCTTTCATGCTTCCCGAAACCGCTCATTCTTCATTGTCAGTCCTCTCCAACCCTGGTTCATACACAGTTATTATCACAAATGTTTTCCTACCACACTCAAATTACCCATCCAATCCTCAAACTTCCAGGCTTGTGCTCTTTCAACCATCACCAGTGCAACATTATACATTTCATTTACCCTTGACATACCTCTACACATTTCAGGTACTCTCACAATCTCTTTCCGATCCATTCCTGCATAAGCTAACATTCCCTTTTTTTTCCTTCACGCAGTGCCAAAACATCAAGATTTCTCTCCATAACTAAATCAGCTATTACCTTTCTTCTCTTCTGCACCACATCCTAATGTTTCTCACTTTTTTTGGCAATAAGTAGAGGCCATTGGGCTGCAAACTCCATATAAATGGAATGTCACCATGGGGTTACTAGTGGAATGCAACAGCACGGTGTTGAAGACATGATCAAACAACTGATTCGGATGTATATGGTATATCTGGTAATAGGAAGATTCCCAAGAAATAGGTAAGGAATAAATGTTCCTATATATACAGGGGCGAAGGTATCAAGGAATAGAAATATTCTATAGGCATAGCATTCATAGCATTATCAGATTTATCAAGGAGAGTATGTAATGTGGAGACTGATGAGAATGTCTGGTAATGAAGGTAACTTCTTATGGACAATTAAATTGTTTAACGATGAACGTGACAGGGGTGTCCGAATATGTAAAAAGGAGAGGTGAGTTTAGTACAGAAGTGGTTCTAGGACACTGTTGTGCTGTTTACATTGCTTTAAAGTGTCTGTATCGGTGGATGATGTGCATATCAAAGGATAAAAAGGTTGATGTTTCAAGATGCTATCAATAAAAAAAGGCACAAATTCGTACCTTGGTTACGATCCCAGCATTTATTGCACAAGTCACTTTGGGTGTAAATTTTATCCAAGTTTTAATATCTTGGGTGTAAATTCTATCCAAGTTTTAATATCTTCGATTTTCAAAGGGTATTTGTGGCTTTATATACGAAATTACAACAAAGTTTAAAATTAATGGATACAGCATACACACACACACACACACACACACACACACACACACACACACACACATATATATATATATATATATATATATATATATATATATATATATATATATATATATATATATATATATATATATATACACACACACAATAGAGAGAGAGAGAGAGAGAGAGAGAGAGAGAGAGAGAGAGAGAGAGATCAGCGGAGCGGTGGAGAGTCTGACTCATATTCGCAAGCCTATTAAGATGTGAAAGGGAGGTTGAGTTAGCTGTGGTCACGTAAGTGCACGGCACTCGAAACCTCTCCCCATGAACTTGCTGTGAAATGGATGGTTCTTAATTCAGCTGATATCTCTGTACAGGAGCGCTTTTAATAGATAATGGAAGCTATTCTGATGACGTGAAAGATCTGTAGTAAAATACGATTAGTGTTGCCAAACCTGGGGACTCCTGCCTTGCCCTAACAGTGCTTATATGGTATACTCCAATACCTGCCCTTGGTTCTTGCTCTGCAATGGCCTAGATGTTACGAGCTGCAAGCGCTGTTTATACTACAACAGAAGCAAGGTTTCTGCCACGTTACACAGAGACGACAACAGCATCCAGGACAAGAATAATGTTGAATTTCTTCAAAAGCTACGCCTTTCAATCTAGAATAAGTTTTAATACTATTAACTAGTTGTCAAATTTAATAATAAATGATTACCTCTAAATAAGCCATTAAGTAAGCTAACAGAAGGCCCCTCATCCAATGCCTGGCGTCGACATGGCTTATACTCTCATGACGTACACCCAGCCGCGCGCCACCCCAATTTTTTATGCATAATTGATTGTTAAAATTTGTACATTCCAAAAGGCATGGCTTTCTTACCCGAATTACCTTTAACATTTCTTGTTTGTTGAAGGCAAATTTACTTCAAATTGACCCCAACCCCATGACTTGAAGTTACAATTAAAGGTAAAATATATGATAGTGTTAAGTATTTGCACCCTGTCCTTAAAACTCACTCGTAAGTTAAAAGTATTGAGATAAATCTTTAAGCCTGATCGACATTAGCTGCGCCACACTTAATTTTTCTTTTTAGGCTGTGAAATACTTATTCTGTTTGACGTTTATGGCACCTTGGTTGGCCTTTTTTTTTTTTTTAATTCTGAGCAAAGCCCCGATATCCAACTGCTGAATCTGAATCACCGGCGGTAGGGTTTTCCTTGAGCGCGCGCGCACACACACATACACACTCACA
>JANJGK010000038.1:30582553-30627553 GCA_039081455.1 Macrobrachium rosenbergii
TTTTCTAACTTTCACCACCTAAACTGGTAATCACATCCATTCTCCTTTTCTCCCAAGTCCCAGACCCTTGCTAACATTAAACTCTCCCCTCTCATGAAACCTCTCAAACTTTTACCAGTTTCTCGAGTCACTTTATTTTCAATCAAGAGTACGTGCAAAAGCAGACATGGGTATGAGAAAAAGATTAAAGGTAGCAAGAGCCAGCTGCCAAAACTTTCACGGATAATTTTATGGACCTGGACTTAGTCAAAGTCGTGGGTTACAGCTTACATGGCCGCTTAGCAGGGATTGATATACCGCAGTAAGCCATGTGTAAATAGGGGTAAGAGTGATCCTCCAATTATACTGCCTATGGCATATTTGTGACTCAATTCGTTTGCTGAAATAATCTACTTTGCCTCTGTCGACCTTTTGGTTAGTCAACTGTTGCTGATTGCAGGTAGATAGAAAACAACGCACTAATAACCACTTCATCCCAAAAGTATTGATGAAAATGGAAAAGCGTAGAGTTTGAGAAACAAATATATATGAAATTATATATAACTTTTCGTTTTCCAATCATTCTACATTAATTCGATCATTTTAAATTGAGATTTCGTTGAAGCAAATGGTTGCCAGAGCTCTTTGTTTTCACTGCCATAATTTCATCGGTAATTTACTTACATTTCACCTTAACTTTGCATTGTTGCTACCCATTTAACAATAATTATCTCGCACTCAGCACCTGTCTCTTGTTTATTAGCATCAATCAAATATTCATCAATTTTCAGTATGACAGCTCTTCTCGTCTCTCTCCGCGCTGTCACTTCCATATCTCAATCCACAGATTCTGGAATTTATCAACGCTTCTTCAAAACCGTCATCCTGGTCATTCCTCAGAGTGGAAATTAAATAATTTGGAATAAACATGAAAATAAAACCACACCAGGATTGATATGAGAAACATTTTTTTATCCTGTTTTGCTACATCTTCCCGTGAACGTCTGCAAGTCGAAATAGAGAGAGAGAGAGAGAGAGAGAGAGAGAGAGAGAGAGAGAGAGAGAGAGAGAGAGAGGTTGATTCCACTGACTGATAACGTTCAGAGCATCTTCCATTACTATGCATTCCACGGCTTCTACGCTCCAGTTTCCTTGAGAGAAATATCATGTAACAAAAACGAATACGTTATTACAATACAAACGTGGCAGGAGGTAAAAATACAATATTTAATGAAGTGGAATATTAAATGGTGATGTATACCAAAGAACTTTAAGACGCCAGCACTTCAATATTAGACATATTCAACAACCAACATTTGCATCTTATCATGACGAAGTATTGAATACCGTTGGTTTCTTTTTTTTAACACACAGCATACAAACTTCAGCAAAATATCTTCCTCTGTTATATTCTCGAGTAATTTCGTACACATAATGCCACTTTTGTGCTCACAGAGTTCTCACCGTGTGTGGTAAACGAGTTTTCCTAAAACATTTTAAAGGAAGGATGCCTTGATATCCATCCCCTCACCTTGCTTTTGTGGTCATTACCTAAATTACTGATGCAAATTATCCTCCTTCCCTTTTAATCCCTGGTTTGACAACTACACTTAGGGCATCCGCCCGCGGAAATGGGTGCGTCAGTCCCAGCATCTTTTGTCTCCATTTGGAATTGCTATTCTTTTCTACTTAGAGAAAAAAGTTTTCCCGAACTAAAAGAAAATCTGGAACCCTTAGCTAGTTTCTTAACTGCAAAAATCTAGTTAGTGGGAAACAAAGTTCTTAACTTCTGTACACCCGACCTTCCTCCCCCTCTTCATCCTGATCTATTTAAAGCTTGCTCTCCGAGTAAAATGGAAACAGCCTTTGACATTTCGGCATCTTTTACTTCCCAGTGTATTCTAATTCTCCTGATTCTTCAAAATCAGCCCGTCTCTAATCTTCAGTGCTCTTCCAAACTTGATTACCATTGAGGACATTCACCCAGATCTCATTTCTGCACAGCTCCTCTGTGAATTTCCAGATAACTTGTTCCTCATTCACCCCCCTCTTTTTTTATTCAGTCACTGAATCCTGCACTTACCCTTCCTTGTGGAAGCATTCAGTGCTCAACCCATTCCAAATCAAGATGACCGTTATAAGGTTTGTAGCTACCATCTTATTGCAGTAACTTCTTTAACTAATAAAGTTTGTTCGGTCATCAATTTCTAATTAACTCTGAATCCAAACCTATCCTTTTGAATCACTATCTGTGGCGTCCACAAGGGGCACACACTCTTTCTCATTTATTTAGCCGTTTTCTCTGGGGACTTAGGAGACTGATCGATCTTGATAGCATATGAGCATATGACGGTTTGTGGCCGAAGCGCCTATTAGCAACGCCACATTATGCGAGTGTGGCGTATACCTTCTATCTGGAGAGAACTTTCAACTTTTTCTCTAATTGCTCAGTAAGAATTGTTGACTGAACATCTATTCCCTTCTCTAATTCTAGTGGCATTCTTTTTGGGATATGTCCCCACCTGCTCTTTCAAGGGACAGATTATCATTGACTTTCACCCGTTTGTCTTTTCTCATTAATGCTTTTTGCAATTTCTGAACAGTTCTTACTTTATTGTTCAGCCCTCCTGTGTTGTACACGCTCATTCCCAAATTTTTCTTTCAAAATCCAACCGTTAATCATCTTCAATTTCTACCAAGTTCTGTGTCTCACCAACAGTATTTTCCAATGCTGTTCAATGAAAATTAATTGGACAGCTCATCTCTAATATTAATTTAATTAATATTGGTCAGAAAACATTAACTGTTCTGTTCTCTATCGAAGATATCAATACCTAAAGTGGCATTACCCTTCCTCCTACAATATTACTCTCCTTTTAACGCTGCATCATATTCATTAATTTCCTTAATGTGAATAAGTAAATCAATTCGTTAATTCAGTAACCCCACTCTGAACTTCTTTCGAGATCATCCTCCACTACTCTACAACACTGGAACAGCTGCTTCTTTTTGATGGGCACCATTTCAGCCAGTCTTCCATTAACACTGTTTTAAGGCTCATCACTATCCACTTTATTCTATGGACAACAATAATCCCCGGGTTCCATGATACATATATACATACGTACGTACGTACGTACGTACATACATACATACACACACATTATATATATATATATATATATATATATATATATATATATATATATATATATAATTATATACATACAGCATATATATATATATATATATATATATATATATATATATATATATATTATATACATACAGTATATATATATATATATATATATATATATATATATATATAAATATTATAATATATATATATATATATATATATATATATATATATATATATATATATATATATATATATATATATATATATATATATATATATATATATATATATATATATATATATATATATATATATATATATATATATATAATGTAACGTACGAGTGTGAAGAAAGCGCAGCTAAGAAAACATGGTTGCTGCATTTGGGTAATCAAAGACGGCATACCGTTTGCGGCACCTACTCTATTTTCACGAGAACAATGGTTTCAAGCCATTCCCGTCTCCCATATTTTTCACATTCTTTTAAAAAAAAAGCAATATCGATCCTTATTGAATAAGCGCCGTGCATACCTTTGCTCTATTGTTTCCAACGGAGCTGGGAAGAAAGGGAAGTTGAAAAGATAAAAGAAAAACTCCAATCTCTATTTTTTCTCGAGTCCACGAGAAACCTATCACCTGAGGGGTTGCATAATAAATTCATTTCCTAGTTTCATCCTTTCTCTCGAACATCAAAAGGTATTCGAATCTCAGGAGAATTCTTTAGTTAATTTAACGAACCTTAGTTTGCTTTTGTGCGCGTACATACGTTATATGTAATATATATATATATATATATATATATATATATATATATATATATATATATATATATATATATATATATACATATATATATGTATGTATGTATATATATATATATATATATATATATATATATATATATACTGTATATATATGTGTGTGTACACGTATATATTTCAACAAAGCTAGACTGCATTAATCATATCGATAAACAAAACGAATAACAAAGAAGCACTTTAAGGCTGATGTGGTGCTAATAAATCTGTGGTAGAACCGTACGGAATATTCCGACTGATGCAATATGCTTTTTTTATTCACAGTGCGTTAATACTTAATCACTGACAAAGCGAATGATGGAACGCATAATACAGTTATTAATGAGTTGCTTTATATGGCCCTACCCTATGTTATGGAAAACGGTTGTTAATATTAATATTAACAATAATACTATAAAATATTCCCTAGGCGTACATTACCTTTCGCTAGAAAAATATTACCCGATGAAAGTTGTCTCATATTCTGCGTGGCAGTGACGTCACCAGGTCGTCTTATTTTCAATACTTTTTCAATAACGATCACTGCAGCTAAACGTATCGTATATAACCAAATCTAATTAAAATCCGTCATACACGTATAAAAGAGCAACTTAAATCTCCTGAATAACAGAAGGTGAGAAGAAAGCCATCAAGGAGCAGCGGCATGGGCGGTGAAAATTGAAAATCCAGGATACTCGAGACAAAAACAATACAAGAGAGAGAGAGAGAGAGAGAGAGAGAGAGAGAGAGAGAGAGAGAGAGAGAGAGAGAGAGAGAGAGAATAGGACGATAAATATAATTGCAAGGCAAGGTGAAATAACATAAGAAG
Organism: Macrobrachium rosenbergii; assembly: GCA_039081455.1. NCBI lineage: Eukaryota > Metazoa > Arthropoda > Malacostraca > Decapoda > Palaemonidae > Macrobrachium > Macrobrachium rosenbergii. The sequence continues at coordinate 30,587,304 of JANJGK010000038.1, forward strand.
AATACGGATGTGGAAAACCAACGGAAACCTGGATGAAAAGCTGGTCTGACTCGAAAGATATATCTAGGGCTAGAAGACTTATGCATACGCCGAGTGCCAGATGATGACGATGATGATGATGATGATGGTGACAATGTCAATAATGAAAAAAAGTAGGATATTTATCACTATGCACCTTACTGAATATGAAACTGCCTCAAGCTAAAGACCAATTTCATTGTATATCATCTTTTCGTAATGTACACAAAAGGCAGACCTCCTAATCCCACTAATTCTTTCTTTACTGCTGAAAAAATGTTCCATAAATAAGGCGTAAAGTAAAAATCTTTCTGTTGTTCGCTAGTAAGAAAAGGTGAGATTTTTTTCGGCTTTCATACAATTACAAAATATCTGTTGCGCTCAATAACTTATTTAGCTCATTTTACGGCATCACATCGATTAAAGGTTTGACGGATTTGTTAACATTTTAAGTTACAGGCTCCAACGTGACAGTTTTTAGTCATAAGTCAATGCTATTTTAGTTCGGTGTATTTTTAACGCACTCAACACCTAGGAAACAATTCCCTTTAGTGTATTATACAAATCTTCAGACTCTGCAGAGAATCATTGTAAAATATGACAGTTGAATTTCATAATTATGATAATTATACCAACACCTTTTTTTCCCCAACAACACTTTTGATTACATCTCGGTTGACAATTGAAAATTTCAACTGTGCTAGGAAAATATGCAAGAGTACCGTTGTTCTCTCTCTCTCTCTCTCTCTCTCTCTCTCTCTCTCTCTCTCTCAAGCATATAAATTTGAACTGATACAAAGTTTTTTTTCATCCTTTATGGAAAAGACAGTCTGAGTTGAATTCCTCTCTAGGAGCGGTTTTTTTTTTTTCCTGGATATACCCTTACATTGATTACGTTTGCTTTGTCCTGTCCCCAAACATCTGACAGCGCTAAATATCTCACCTTTTACATTCATCACATTTCCTCATGTTTTACGACGTCAGCTCAATCTCATGTTGGTCTCAGTGCCCAGCGCCATAGGACTATTAAAACGTCTGGATAGTTTTAGCCTTACCTATGGTAAGAAGGCGGATTCGTTGGGAGTGGTTTTACCCCTTGCGCTTAGCCTAACCCACGTGAGACCCTCTTTTCTTTCTTTTCATTTCACCAAAATCGAGGTCTAGTCTTCACTCTTATCTCTGCTGAATACCACTTTCCCAATCCCGATGCCTAGTTGGGCTTTCCCTGAGCCATTATGATTTCTCACTATTACTTTATTATTTATGGTAAAGGAGGCTAATTAAAGTCATATCTTGAAACTCCTTTACTATGATACCACCGTAAAACGAAAAAAAAAAAAAAAAATCAATTTGAAATAGCTCCTGATTTTGCTACTGGCCACAATATCTTTGCACTTTATTTCTTTCTTAACTCAATAAATTCTTGCCACGAGTCCTTGCTACCGTCTAGCCGACATGATGACGTTCTCTAAACAATGCACAGCGACACCAAAATTGACCCAAGACTAAGATGAGCGCGGTAATCAGAACTCTCCCTCGTCTGCTACTATGACTGAACTTCTATCTTAAAAACTTTCACCTACTGGGAATTATGACAACTTTCATTTTCATGATTTATGCTTTCTTCCCAACTGCCTGCGATGTCCTTGCAACACACTGATGAATCTCAGGAAGGGTGGCCTATGATATTCTTCTTTGATTTCTTAAAGGATTCAGGTCAAGAGTGTGGGTGAAGAAACCATTTCTGGGTCTTTTTTATGTCTGCACAGAATCTTGTTACTTTCAGTCGAGGAATAAAGCTTTCCCGCACCGTCAGGCCAGATACCCAATATTGTCTTCTAATGGAAAACTTTTGTCCTCTGCTAACAGCCGTCACAAACCGCATTTTAAGCTCTTCTTCTCTTCCTAACTTATCTTTTCTAGTTTACTTTTCCATCGAAAACGCCAATCCCTTGGCACTCAGTAACTTCGAGTCCATGTGAAGTGATCTCATGTCCCAAATACAAAAGTTTTCTGTAATGAACTAATTCAATGCCAATCTTCAAACTTTACTAATACAGCAAAATATGCAGTTAACACATAACCATTCAGCTCTTTAAAATAAAATGAGCCTCCCCTCCCCCCAACACACACACGCACACCAAAAATGTAGGTCACCCGGCAACGACCTCGAAAGAATTCTCTTAAGCTGATGAGAGAGAGAGAGAGAGAGAGAGAGAGAGAGAGAGAGAGAGAGAGAGAGAGAGAGAGAGAGAGAGAGAGAGAGAGAGCATCAGTAAAATCATACCTCTGCCCAAAAAATAAAAACAGGACAAAATATAACGGGAGTAATGATAAATCTAGACAAGAGTACCAAAAGCAAAGAAAAGCAAAAATCCAAGCAGTGTTAATGTTTGGCCCAAGGAGTAGGAACTCATTAAAACTTTTTGCCATTTCTCTTCGTCTCAAAATTCACCGAAGATGTCGCCGACAAAACTTGAACCGAAAACAAAGAGTGAAAGAAAACATCTGAGAGTTGGCGAAGAGAACTGTCACTTTGTCCCTTCATGGTAATGTGGGCGACTTTTTGTCAGAATTACGAAGTTTCTGTAATACAAAGAGGGCGTTTTAGAAAGTTCAAGCCCGATGGAAAAGAGTCTCTCTCTCAGAAGTCCTGATATTCCTGTTGAAGGATAAGATCAGCGCTGTCCAGGCAATATGGCGTTTAAATTCGAAAGCAAGATTACTCAAGCACTTACATGTGATATATCAAAAACACTAATACAATTTTGGAACAGATTGCAGGCAAAAAGAGGTACGAGCGGGAGCGCACACGCACAACATATATATATATATATATATATATATATATATATATATATATATATATATATATATATATATATATATATGGTACGAACGGGAGCGCACACGCATAATATATATATATATATATATATATATATATATATATATATATATATATATATATATATATATATATATATATATATATACTTAAAAAATCACAGTAGATGCACGTGACTCCAGTGTATAAGCGAACGAATCCCACAGGAAAATGACAGGCAGAAGTTCAGTACCAAGCGCTTTCACGTTTATTAACGCATCGTCGGGGTACGAATGAGACACATATAAAGAAGGTTACAAAGTAAACAAAAAGAACAAGAATACCAGATGGTCAGTTGTCGAAGGGTAATAAACAGAACGATAATCCAGGATATATATATATATATATATATATATATATATATATATATATATATATATATATATATATATATATATATATATACATACATACATAAATGTGTGTGTATATATATATGTGTGTATATATATACATACAGTATATGTAGTACTACGTATATGAAAACATATGAGAACATTTTCCAAGAAAATTAATTACCAAGCGTGTCACGACTTTCCATCTTCTCGGGGTAACAAAATAAAGAAAAAAAAACTATTGACGACACCCCTCCCAATTCACCTTAACTGCTGACATGTTTGCAAAGCGTTCGCTTCAATTTAACATCCTTTCCTTTCTATACGGTAGTTGTCAAATATCTGCTAACCTTAAGAAAGAATTACTTTTCATCTGACAAGACACATCCATTTCTACATTCAACCTTTTTTTCTTTTGCAATGTCCTCCACAAATTAAAAAAAAAATTTTAAATTGGAGAAAATGAGTACATGAACACTATGCACTGATGAATGATTATTATATTATATTATACCAATTCATTTCAGCTTAGCCTCTTAAGAAAACCTATTTCAATGTCATGACTTTCGGCCCTTACACAAATATTAAATTCCATAAAACAGTGGTAGAGGGAAATACAGTAATGCGGGAATGATTTTATTTTATTTTATGAAATTAAGGCCGCTCAAGACAGTGAAACGAGGGAGTTGGAGTAGTTGGAAACCAGGATAAAGAGATCCAGAAAATAAAGATGAAATACTAGGGTGTAAAGGTGGAACCGGGAGAAAACCCCACAATTAAATTTAAAGATGTTGGACAGCAAGACGGAAGGAAGAAAGCGAGAACAGGGGTAAAGTAAAAAGTGGGTGAAGATAGGAGGCGAAGGGACGCTGCAAACACCCTTTAATTTTCTTACTCGCAACCTCTTGAAGATTCTTGGTGACTACATGCAAATTTGTTAACTGGTGGACAACATGAAACACATTTACTGACTAGGGTAAGTGTAGCAAGTTTTTTTTTTAGTTTATTTATGTACCAAACAAGCTGAGGGAGTGTGAGTATGTACTCTTAAAGAATCAGGTTGAGAGGGCTACAATGGCTGGACTCCAATTAGCTGAATTTCACCAGTTTTTGTTAATATGCTGAACAGCACTTAATGAAGGTGGACACTTGTTGGTGAGTTCAACAGTAATGTTGCAACTTTACAACGTGAACGAAGAGGCTTAATAATTAGGTTGCCTAATTAGTAATCGGTGATGCGTCTATCAATTCCATTGGAGGAGTGAGACCTTAGGAGGAGGGGTGTTAGGAGTGGCCCGTGGGTGTACATTATACCCGGGAAAGAGACTCAGGTCACAGAATCGGCAATGTTCACCTCATATTTCTACGCGACCTTTTACTGTACACAGCCCAGGAGATATCCATTGCTCAGATACAGCATTTTGAAGTTTTCGCCTGCCTGTAGGGCATTACATTATTTTAGGGAATTCCATTAATTTTGAGAAGCACTCATCGCCTTCATAATGCATAGCTTACTAGAGACAAGATACTGTATAAGAGTTAAGCGTATAAGGGTGGAAACCCTCAATAAAATACCTCAAGAATCAAATCACCAATCATACCAAGAATAAACATTCCGTAGACCGCGAAGGGTAGCTGCAATATGACCGACTAAATATTACTGCAGTAAAATGCGAACATTGGCTGGCAATACGATGATAAAAAGTTGCTGGTCGAGTAGCGAAAAGAAAAAAAAAATCTGACTACGTTTCAAGTAGTAGTGCAAGAGAGGGGTTCTCAATTTATTACTGGAAATCACTTAAGCATGCAAGGCAAAAGGCAAGTTGACTGAAGTAAATTTCACGCTGTGATTTTAGGGAACAACATTGCGTATATGAATTAAAATGAGCTTTCATGGTAAATAACTAACACAACTGACATATCACCATTACAAAATATGATATGCGGGAAAGAAAAAAACGCCGAAAACTATGTAGCATCGTGGGAGAGGCACAGACAGAGTGAAACATATACGACAAATCATGTGCATGTTCTACGAACAAGTAAGGCAGATTTACACAAAATATTAATTTTATATTATATGAACACATCATAAGTGAAGAGCAACAACTAGGACAAATAATATAATATTCTTCAATACATGAAGCATTATAATTAGCTTATCAATCACTCAAACGCTTTAAATTTCGAAATGAAATCGTACAAAGGCTATAAATCTAAAGGAATGAAATTACAGGATAACAACTGCATATTCTAAATACAATTTCCATATACCAAATTATAAACTTACAACGAAATGACACTTTTATTACAACCTCGAGCCTACCACGTTATGAATGGATAACGGTAAGAATGAAGAGTAAAGCAAAAAACAAATTTATGTACAAATAACCAACGCCATTTTAAATGTTTATGGATTTCATTAACCCCCTGCTACACTCTTCCCCCAATTCCTTCTCAAGGGCAGAAGCCTAGGTATCTTTATCAGCCTCCAAAATGGGATCAGCTGAGAAGTACTGTCGTCTTCCCTGGTTATGGATAGTGATCGAGGGCAGCACAGAATCATCTTGAGAGAATCATGTGTCGGGGAACCATCACCTAAACGATTTGATGTCTTTAAACTTCTCTTTCGTCGATGCTGGTTGCTATATTGTTCAGGCCCTTTCAACAAATTCAACAGAGCCACTCAAGTGCCCGGGGGATATGTACATAATCTGTTTTCTTGCGCCCAGCAATAGCAATACGTGCTCTATGGGTTTAGCAAGTTCAAAGGGATGCCATAGTAACCTTCCCACTAGCAGTATGACACGACTGGACTGATTTCTTTGACAAAAGAGGCAGATGGATTCCCATTTTCATCGCCGTCTTCGCAAGCGTGATGAGTGTTGTTTCCCAAGGAAGTATATTGTATGGGGCAAGATGAATATGAATGGGGCTCAGATATGCGAGGAAATCGAGAACTCGAAAATTTCTTTCGGAAGTCGGCACGAAACTTTCAGTCGTACTAAGTGCAATGACGATAACTAACGGTGGCAAGAGTAAACTTCTTACCAAAAAGCAATTTTATACCAATGACAAATCCTATAGTGCAAAGCGCTATACACACAGCGTACCAAAGTCAATGACAATTGGAAATTAATTCAAGGGTGGCACCTACCCACTGTCATTACACCTCCCGGGTTTGCAAATAGCAGAGGCTTATCAGATGCAAAAATCAAAGATTTGTTTCAATTAAGGACTAGGTCGTGATACATTCCTGGCCAGCATCCTACAAGAAGCAGAGCCTAGGCCTAAGAATTTCAATGGTTGGGACTCTTTAAGGAGCCCTTGCGACATTACAATCATTTCGAAACTCGAGGGCATGCTCCAGCCGATGTTATATTTCGACAAAATCTCAATAATTGATTTACCTGGAATTTCCAGAAAGAAGGGAGACCATCAACCATGTTACAAAGGTTACCTATCAGTTTCTCGTGTCTGTCCAAGAATTTTCCAAACTGGGTGCCGGTCGCTTGCGAGGCAACAAGGGAGTTCGTGCGCCTTAGAAGTGGCATTTGGGGGCAAAAGACACTTTACCAGGTCAAGAGAAATTTCCGTATCTCGGGAAATTCTGGTAGCTACAGAAAACCACGCAAGAAAATTCAACTACACTTAAACCTATGATGAGTCCAGGGAATTAGCTATTAGACAAATGGAAATTCATGTTTTTAAGTACAACGAAATTCGGAATTCGAAAAAATTTATGGAAAGTTAGGAAAATTAGTTTTATCTTTATTCTAATTTTTGTAGAGAGAGAGAGAGAGAGAGAGAGAGAGAGAGAGAGAGAGAGAGAGAGAGAGAGAGAGAGAGAGAGAGAGCTTGGATGTATGGTCTTAAGCACCTGTTTCGTTCTCGTTCAGCTGTTCGGTCCACGCATTTGACCTATTCAATGTGTTTCAACTAACTGTTTCGTTCTGGTCCAACTGTTAGCTTTTTTGCTTTGGCGTATGATCAAGGTGCGTCCTATGGGCCTTGATGAAGATTGAAGGCTAGGGATTTAACGGGCCGGAAGCACTCGTTTCATTTGACAAGCTCTCTGTCCTTACAAAGTGGTGACTTTTGCCATGAACTGAACACATGTCATTTTCATTCCAGACCCAGATTTTAAGTTTCATTACAACAATCAGAGTCCGAAAGTTCATTGTTAGCGTCATGACCGTGTCCACTCTTACAGACACATGGGAATCAGAATCAATGGCAATATGAACAAAATGCGATCATGACCTTATCCAAATAAGTATAAAAACGACCTTATCTAAATAAGTATATACGTTTACTAAGTAAGTATAGGATCTTTCTCATCGTTGTATGCCTGCCTTATGTTGCAGCCAACGAGGAATAAAATACTACAGAGAAAGTTAACCACGGCCCAGACAACAACGCTACTTGTGTATAAATAACACATTCCGAAATTGGGCAATGCGTATCAACCCATGATGCAATGAGGCAATAAAAAAAACATTTAACTAAAAAAAAGAACACTACAAAAACCTTGTTTTGTACACTATAATGAACACTACACTTCACGGACTTGATAAGTGTCAATACTCATGTTACTCAGTTTAAATTCCAATTATGTTGAAACTTGTTAAACACTACTCTTACAGGATTTGGCGTCCAGACACCCGTGTCTAGTCCAAAGGCAAACACTTTTTACAAAGTTTTAAAATTCATCGGTATTTTAGTGACAAGCTCAAAACCAACCACTGCAACTATACTTCTTGCCGGATTACAAAAGCAAGAACTATTACATTACCTACGCAGCCAGGGTTCACTCTCATTGATTATTTCACTATGGCAATAATTTAAAAAATCTATCAAACAGAACCCAAATAAAAAAATCCTGAATAACGACTGTGAGGAACACCCTCGGAGTAGAGAACTAAACAGCTGCGGCTGTCCACGAAACTCAAAAACGAAAACCCCACTCTTCCACCCTTCACCCTCAATCTTAAACTTACATCTGTTTGAACTTTTGCCTCAAACAAATAATGATCACTTAAATTTGCAGCTATTCTTCTTCTCATTTATATATCCAGCAACTTCACTAACACCTATTCTGACGTAACAAATGAGCTAGCGAACAATATTCATGCCTAATAACCATTCTAACAATCATGTGCTTCGACACACAAATTTCTGCAAGATTATCTCAGTTGCCAATTACTCCATACCTTCCACAAACAGCATCTCTTCCTCTGTCACCAACATCAGCATTTCAATCGCTTAGCACAACCTCATTTTCATATTTTCCAAAACCAACCAAGCAAGAGTTCAGATTCTCTCAAAAACACTCTTTTACTCTCTCCTTTCTATTCCTAATCTGTGTGCACTTATCACATCTTTCCCTTCTACTGCACTCAATCTCACCTATGCAACCCTCGAACTAACACATCTTGTTCATAGCCTACCCTCAGAGTCTCTGTGACAGTACAGGTATTCGCTTGTATTGCCCATTTCCTTGCACTATATGGCTCAGCTACCCTAAACACAATCAGTCCTTTCATATTTCTTTAACATTAAACCACTTTCCTTAACTGGGAGGCCCCAAGGGGAAATAAGGGACAATAGTCACTGTAATTTTCACATTTAAATAATTGAATCGTGGATCAACCTCCTAAATGCTCACCAGCAACAAGTCGAACCCAAGCTTCAAACAATGTACTAATTCACCTCTATCTTGGCGCACTCCCAAATCCCGAATGTTGAGACCCCTCCTCATTCGCACCATTGCTTTCTAGGCCTACCTCTCCTCAATCCTTCTTTCACCCATCTTCTTCCATTCTTTCCACATGACTGAACTATCTCAAAACACTCTGATCCATCCTTTCGCTTAATCTAATCCCTTTACCACCACTACGTATCTCCACATTGCTGATAAACTTTTGTGTAGGTAATAGACAGGGATTTTCTTGAAGTTTTCTGCTTAACGGTTCATCCCTGCTTCGACAGTAAGCAGTGCTGCTGAACTTTTTTTTATTAATGGTGGGTACTTCTACGCATGCATGTATGGGGAAGAATATGTTTTTGTTCTTAATTATACAAATTAAGAAAAGCAAAAATGGGTTCTAAATGTTGCCCTTTTTATGGTAAGATTTAAACGCCCTGGCAAATTTGTAGACCCACTGAGATGAAAAAAACTTCATAAGTTAGGCTATCCATAAAATCGTAATTGTCCTATAATTTTCAAAGTTTAAACACAGCGGCACACCCCAAACAACCTTGTGGGTTATAACAGATTTCCATTACATATTAATATTCTTTTCTTCATTATTACACAACACAAAAATAATAAAAACAATCATTACAATAGTAGTAGTAGTAGTAGTAGTAGTAGTAGTAGAAGTAACAGTACTAGATTTAAGCCTACAATGATCAGCAATAGAAAATCAAGTTAGCATTGAGGGTTTTACGATCCGAGGAAAAAACATTTCATAGAAATATGTTACTTTTTCAATGACACATGCACAAGCACACAAAAACACACTTTACCTGAGGTACCTTGAGTGGTATTTAGGTAATTCAGACACCAAATAAACCTTCAACAGTGTAAGTATATCTCGAGATGTGGAGAGATTCGTGACATACCTGGAAAGCAAAAATAAATTTCAATATATTACGTGAAACTGTACGCACAAACTAACACACGCACACACACACACACACATATATATATATATGTATATATATATATATATATATATATATATATATATATATATATATATATATATATTATATATAATATATATGTATGTGTGTATATACTGTATGTATGTATATATATATATATATATATATATATATATATATATATAATATGTATTGAGCTCATTATACCTTGTATACATGTCTGACACAAAACACAATGCATCTGATCGTTATTTTGATATATATCTCTATATATATATTGTACTGCATATACTGTATATATTATATATATACATGTGTGTATGTATGTATGTATATATATATATATATATATATATATATATATATATATATATACATACATATATATATACATATATATATATATATATATATATATATATATATATATATATGCATACCAATACATATATATATATATATATATATATATATATATATATATATATATATATATATATATATTATATAAATAACGATCAAATGCATTGTCTTTTGTGTCGGACATGTATACAAGGTATAATGAGCTCAGTAACATTAAAATGAATACTGACAAGTCAATTCAACCAAATCTATCCAGTGGTACCTTAACTCTCGGTTGCGACCCAAGAATGGATCACCACAGCATTTGAATGGAAAGCTCAAAGAAAAAAATAAAGAAATTTATTCAAAGTTCGTTAGGACACAGAAAAAATTTATTCAGGGTAACTAAAAGCTGTACCTGTCAAATAAATTGAACCCGCCACTTAGACCGAATGATGGTCGACTGGAGGTCCTCGTCCTCCAATCATAAACCTGGATGACTGTGAACCGTTTGCGTATGTCAATGACGCTGCTACCAGATTGTACGCATTCTTTCATACGTAGCATGTTCTTGATTACAGATTTGAAAGACGAATGTTATGGTGACCGCTGTTTTTGTTTTCGGTGGTAAAACACCAACGTACGGGAACATCTTATTGATAAAGATATACCGCAAAAATTCCAACTTGAAATGGGTTAGGATCTATGACATCTTCGAACTCCTTATTTTATTTTTCAAAACATCCTAATACTTAAAAATTACAGAATTCTTTCTATTAAGAAACTGTTGCTGGTATGATATGCTGAAGTATACGAAAATTTCAATTCAAATTGCCAAGCACTTCCAACAACAGCTAAGCACAGGCCGATTTAGTGATTTGTGCACGAGAACATTCACTTCCCTTAAGATATAACAGCCCGTATCAGCAATTTCAAAGATATATGGTTGAAAGGGTGGAGCGAGGCAACACTATTAATAACATTGGTCCGTAAATAATGCAAACAGCAATAACGCACAAATGATACTTGTAGTTACTGTATTATGACATTGCTTTGTTTACTTCTAGGAATTGGTTAAAACAATAACTATTTATTTTACTTACATAATAACCTGATTAGGATGAAAATGTATAGAAAAGTAATTTTATAAAATAATTTAAACATATGCGAATCCAGCAACTCAACAGAATTTTCTTAATAAAAGAGTTACAGAAAATCGTATACGCACATAATTAGAGTTAGCTATGAAAAAGCACTGGCAGACTGATAAAAAAATAAATAAATAAATAACGTGTGCGAGTGGTTATGAAGAAAAAATTGTAAAATGTCTATCAACTGCGCTTCGACCCAACATCAACTAAAGTTCTCTCTTTCCCTCACGCGGTATCAACTTCTGAGAGTTTTAGTGCTTATGCGAAGAGAAATCTTGCCAAAGCAAGTTTCTCGACTGCAGAACAACGAAACCGATTCCATTCAAAATTCTTATCGTTTTGATCACTCCTGTACCAACATAAGAGTTTTCATGACAGTCATATGTTTCCAGTCTCACAAGACATTTTTCTCTCAAGATATTTAGTGTGGATATGATCACAAAAGCTTTCAAAAATGAGACCTTTCATTAACTGCTCAGCTTCCTGTAGGACACATTCCACTGGAACATCAGTTACCTAAACAAGTGGTTTTTTTTTTTTCCTGGATGATGGTTTTTGGAAACCTGAGATTTTACTAATTCTCTGTTTTCGTGTTTCCTGATGCAGACTATTTAAATGCCCACCAAACTTCTCGATTGCCTTCATATCTTGTTCCTGTCGTAGTTCAGTAACTTATCAAGTGTTACCAGTCACCTTTTCCTATCACAGGGTATTTCTTTCTTCATTTACACTCGCATATAGGATTCAGCAGAATAAGAGATATTCATTCAGGACTCCATCTGCCAATAAAGGTACTAATCAAGGCATGAAAAAAATCTGAAGACCGGCCCCAGCGATGATTGAGCAATTGAAGGAGAAATCTTTCTTTGAGAAGGTGCAAGATTATTCCGAGGTGCTGCGAGAGATGGGCAGCCCTTTCCGTTAGTTCCTCGTTGAGGGAGTCGGTAAAGTTGTCGGCTAGTACTCTGCTCGGCCCGAGCTCGCGTCTCCGGCCGGCCAGTGAAGAATTAGAGGAATTTATTTTTGGTGATAGAAACTCATTTCTCGGTATAATGTGGTTCGGATTCCACAATAAGCTGTAGGTCCCGTTGCTAGGTAACCAATTGGTTCTTAGCCATGTAAAATAAGTCTAATCCTTCGGGCTAGCCCTAGGAGAGCTGTTAATCAGCTCAGTGGTCTGGTTAAACTAAGGTATACTTAACTTTCGGGAAAACTCATCCGTCTTTCTGACATTAGACACAAGAGCAATATGGATCCAGATCTTACTAAAATGGCTGGTACACATCGATGATTAGAGGCTAAAAGAATGAAGGTAAGTATTTGTTTTACCTTTCAGTCAAGAAAACCAGAACCTCTTTCACAAGAACCAGAACTAATGGAATGTTTTGTACTGAGCTTTTATATTATTCTTCTTCTAAAACTGTTATTTTAGATGGTAAAAGTTTTCCAATGGACCCGACATTATAAAACATCACGTCAACATGCTTTAAAACAAAAATATTGCTATCTAAAACATTTAGATTGGCTACCTACATCCATTTCTATTGAAAAAGTAAACTTTTCAAGGTCAATATATCCGTATCGTCCATCTAGAAAACGCCAATTAAGCAGACTTGACTAGTGACCATTAAGGAATTAACATGCCACATTCGGTGCTTGTATATCATTTCCATGAATTTCCCAGAAAATTGTATTTAGCTGCTCTGCTGTTCCGGGGCGCGTTTTCATTAAAGCCGTCATTACACAAATTCATTCGATACCTGGCTTATTGGGGATGTTTTATCAACAGATACCGAAACCTCAGTTTAATTCTCTGTAAAAAAAAAAAAAAAAATGGTAAAAAAACTTGGGGAAATTTAAAATCTTTTTTATTACTTAGGCCTCAACTACTGTAGTGTGAACAACCAGTACTTAGCTCTATATTCATCTCATTACATATCCCTAGGCATGGCTCATTAATACCACATTTATTTCTTGGGAAAGCTTTACCAATGAGTTTACAAATGCAGCAAACTTATGTGCCATTTAGAAGGAGAGCAAATTTCTCTCTAAATTAAGCGCGGATTATTCTTAGCAGAAAAGATCAAGAATCGACAAGAATCGTTTGTTTATTGGAGGCAGCACAAAATTTCTCTCAGAAATTTTAGCTATACGGACTCCGAAACCCAATAAAACGATATATGGAAAATATTAAGCGGACTTCGAATGGTTACAATGAACACATCAATGTAATTACCTAACTCCAACATTGAAGTATAAAACTTGGTACTCATCTGTGTCGATGATCATACTCGTTGCGTGGCCATTTAATGTAAATTTAAAAGTCAATCCAAGACAATATTGTGATTTATCCTTTTTTACATTTTTTTTTTTTTGCCTTTAAGTACGAAGTACATGTGTCAACCACGAAAACTTTCAGCTATCAAGAGATTCAAAAGTTCAGGCCTTAGATATTCAAACTCTGAAGCAGCAAGACGTTTTGCTATTGAAAATAACTTTCAAACTTACACTCTAAGATTTCAGTAGTGAGTAAAGAGAAAGTAGAAGTAGATGAACACTCTGTATACATTATTATGCCATATTCTGTATCTTTAACTGATATTTTTATATTACATAAATAATTCAACAAAAACGGAAACAACAAAACAAAACAAAAAATCCCAAAATGCAAAATGAGAAATTCATTGTACAGAGTAAATCCTTGTTTTCACATGAAATTATCCAGCGAATTCTTTCATTGTGAGATCCCCTCAAGAGCTACGGCTTACGCAAAGGTTTAATTTCATTTTCTAAATAAATCAGATTTCATTTCGTTTCGTTCATGGAATGTATCCCTTCCATCGAATTAATATTTCATCCACTGCAAAATAACCAAATTAATAGTATGTATTAATAACTACGCGCGCTTATTCCCCCTTCCCTTCTTTATAAATCTAGTCCTGTTATTTATTGAAGCGAAAAGGGGGATAAATGAGTAAAAAAAAACACACTCAAAAATGATCACAATAGTCATAACTGTATGGCGAGAGAGAGAGAGAGAGAGAGAGAGAGAGAGAGAGAGAGAGAGAGAGAGAGAGAGAGAGAGAGAGAGAGTGTGTTATCTCACATTTCCTATGGTTTTTATGTATGATCATCACATCGATTTTCAATGAGTGTTGTATTATAATTTTGAGAACATAAATTTCTATAGAAATTCTGCCTCTGTAAAAAAAAAAAAAAAAAAACAATATATTATAATGAAAGAATCAATATTTCCAATGGTTATTTAGCCAAAACATGAAAATTATCCATCTTGCCTATATCATCTATCCTTAAATAACCAACATCCATTACCTGTTAAAATAAACCATTCTTACAAATATAATAAAAAGTTTACAAATATATAAGCACCAGTTTCTCATCCGGAATAACGAAACAAGCGACTCAAGAGGACAGACCTTAAAAAGCATGTGCAAAATTTCTGAGTATACGAAAAAAGACAAGGACACATACACTGATACACATACATGCATCTATTTCACAATTAAATAACTGTATCCACAATCCTGAATTTACTGTGAATCTGTGAATCAATAAATTTACTTATCAAGTATTTATCAACTGTCGATTGGGCTTAACAAGTCAACATTGTTCTTTACATTAGCAGACGACAAAGTAGTTGACACCAACTGGTTCAAAATAACAATGTGGAACCAACACAGCTAATAATTATTCCAGCGAGGATCAATTACTACCTAACTTTACAACAATAAGGTAAAGTTAGTGAGATCACACAAGATATTTTCATCAAGTTTTAAGCTCCCTAAACAAGTTCTTTCACTTTTTTTTATTATGATATTTCATCACCCAAATGTTTACCTGATAAACAAATTAAATAATATACAGATTAACTTTGATTTTAGGCAGGTGAGTTGGGGTGTTGTATTATTCATAAAAGTACCCACTGATGATCTGTTAAAACTGTTATGCCTTACAAGAGGAGGTAGCTGGATATACCATTCTCTAACATCATCTCAAAAAAACTGGTATAGGCCAAGTATGTGTAAAAAGAAAGTACAACTGTATTCAAGGGAATATATTACTCTCAAAACATTGGTAGTGTCGGTTTGGTAAGTAGACGACACAGCATGTATTTAGCCAGGGGACAAAGAAGTAAATGTTTTCTTTGTTAAATTAATAGTAGGTATTCGGTCAGGGAACGAAAACATAAATATTTTCTTTGATAAATTAAATAAATTGGTGCCATCGATGAAATTCACTACTTAAAACAAAAAATGACGATAGCCAATATTTATGCTTCTGGCCGAAGCAATAAAGTACAGATATCAATTTTCACAATAATGTTCTTCAGAGTATAACCTACATGTAGCCCTAAGTATACTGATGATGAAAACAGATGTGAGAATATTTGCAAGATTATAAAATATAAAGATTCGATATTAAATAATGCATAAAAAGTGGCAAAGTACTGTTTATAATAATGGCAGAAAAACATATGACAGAAAAAATCCACTCATACTGCCATAGAGGAATAATTTCAGAGGCACTCCCCTTCGGAATAACTAATATCTCCAAAGTGCTTAGAAGGTAATGTAACATTTAAGAACAATAACATTGTCAAAAAGCATTTGAAAAGAACTCTCGCGATAGTACGAAGAATTATGTATCAAATTCCATGTAAGTCCGGTGACAATTTTCATATTGGATAAATGTGAATATAATAGCATAAAAATATGCAACATGTGCACATAATAACAGTGCAATTTTCGTTCACTTAGTGAAAGCAATCACGCCATCAACTGGACAGGTGCTAAAAAGATAATCTACTAATGGTATGCTGGCAAGAAACATAACCGAATCCAATTTTTCTAAAATAAACACTATCTAAATACAGTATATGAATATCTGCCAAGGAATATATAAAATCAGATCCATTTATTTCAAAATAAATAAACAAAATGTATAAATTTTATGGAAGCTAGTTTCCCTGGACATAACAGCACAGGGGTGAACCCAACTGCATGGATAAACTAGATTTGTTAATGGAGTACAGATCTTTTCCCGGTCGTGTATGAATTTTTTCCAATCGTCTTTAGGTTCCTCTGTATTGTCACCTTCGTGTATACTTTGTAAATTTCTTCTACTAATCCAGTCCAGCTGAAAATTATACTGTGTGCGCGTGTGTGAAAGATAGTATGCGTGCTTGTGAACCATTTGTTCATCATCCATATTTTTCGTTCACGTGTACCCAGATCTTCTGAGACTAAAGATGATGTTCCCCCGTAAGCTCACTCTGCATCAGCGAGAGAAATCATCGTGGTGTCATAAGACCTTGGCACAAAAAGACATTTTTGTCCAGTTTAAGCCGTCTTCTTATGTGGATTTACGAGCTTCAAGAAACCGAGTGCGACCGCAATCAAAGGGAACAGGAAGAAAACTATTTTAATGTTTGATTAAAAATTGGAACCGAATGTTGTTAATAACTCGTGAGCATTAGTTTAAAAGAATGTCAGAAAAGCACGAAGATTTAATTCATGACTTTTAAAATTATTTCAAATTTAGCACCGCATATTACAGCCCTACCATATTTAATAAGTAAAAAATAATAATAAGCTTCCTCTGAAAATAATTCAAATAGTACGCATTCCAAAAAATACATTTTGTTCAAGTCTCATTCTTCTCCCCTCGCGGTCGTACTTCAGCCAAAACAAGAAAAATTTCCGTGCGTAATTCCAGTAATAAATCATATAAACTGACAATAAACTCGGGGTACAGCGAACAATATAGACATTAACGATTGATTATAAAAAATTCATGTTATATTTTGGCATTAACGACATACTTGTGGAAATTTTTTTTCAAAATGGCAAAAAAAAAAAAACACACACACACATACACGCAAAGCAAAAACGGACTGCTTCCTGAAGGTTTAAAAGTCAAACTAATGCAAATAATCCCACAATTCATGTAAATAACTTTAATGACGATTCCTGGAAGGAAATTAATCCTCCAACTCCTTTCAGAGAAATTTAATTTTCCTCGTATTCTACGTAAAATTTAATCGTCCAACACTAAAAGTATTAACATAAATTACCTCTTCACATTAACCAATTCTTAAAGTCCATAGTATTTGGGGGCCGCGAGTTTATTGTCACCTTATACGGCTTCAAAGATCATCCAAAACAAATTTTGAAATGAGGTGTTCGATGAGTGTTAGACACGTCGGGAAAAGGCTCAGCAAAAACAGCGACCCCGACTATGGATTAAATTGATGAGAAAAGAGTTTTCCAAGCAGTTTATTAGTCCCTTTCGTTTCTTAAAAAAATGTTTCCATCCATTTCAAATAAATTACGCTCATTCAATACTTGAGGTCACAGGCATCACAAGACGACAGAGGTGATAATGATGATGATGATCATGATGATGATGGTGAATTAAAAAAAAAAATAAGTGTTTTACATGAGAGGAAAACACTTAACCTTCAATTCTTGGAAAGGTTAATTTCTCCAATATTCTAGGAGAGACCTAACTGGCAAGCACTTTAGGAGTAGGTCTACTTGTACCACTAGTATTTAAAAGAACAGAATTTTCCCTATCTTTCTCCTGAAATATAAATACTGTTCATAGTGCTTTGGGGACTAATCAGTTCCTTATATACCCTATCTAAAATTATATATATATACACGCACACACACACATATGTATATATATATATATATATATATATATATATATATATATATATATATATATCTTACTGCCAAGCAGAGAATATATATATTATATATATATATATATATATATATATATATATATATATATATATCTTACTGCCAAGCACAGAACTAAAGATTAATGAAATCATAACGAAAAATTTGCTATTTTGTTTTTAAAACAGCAAAGAGCTAGGACTGAAACCTTTGGAAATATAATTTCTAAGACCCAATAAAAAAAAAGATTACATCCTTTCCATAGAAAATCCACTTAGACAAAAGTCCCTTCAAGTAATAACCTTTCTTGTACAGAATCCAAAGACCAACAAACACATACAACTTTGGCAGTGAGACATTCTACAACAACAGCTAAATCTATTTTCAACAAAAATAATAATGGCAACTGAAGAATTATAACAATTCGAAACCCGAACAATTAACGGAAAATAATGTTTAAGAAGAACGAAAGAATTAAGTAATAAAAAACTGTAGCTAATGGATGGAAGGCTAATAGCAGGAATCGGTTAAACTAAATCTTCAATACGACCAACTTGATACTCAATTTATCTTTATTTTATGGACCAGTAATCTCACCAGTAAACAATGAAAGAAAAGCCAATGAGTTGAAAACACTACGGTATAAATTTCAAGGGATAAACCTCGATTCAAATAGAAAATCAAACGAAAATGTACATTTTTAAGTTAAAATCTTTCAGGGAAAAGGGACGAGGAGTGAATAACCCCCCCCAGGAAAGAATCATTTCCCTAGAGACGTGAACTCTAAATAACAAGTAAAGTTCAACCAATCAGGAAAGTTCAAGAACCGAACAATGCCCCATAGGCTAGAGCTCAGCGGTAGGGAGACAGAGAGAAATAGAACAGTACTTGTATTTGTTTGTACATTACATGTACTTAAAAAACCCAGAGGTCAACCCCACTAAGAGAGAGAGAGAGAGAGAGAGAGAGAGAGAGAGAGAGAGAGAGAGAGAGAGAATTTTACTATGTTGTTTTTAACAAGTTAAAATGGTGAGACAGCGTCTAAAACCCACAGACGCCAAACAAAAAGAGGGGAATAAACTGGATGAATTAAATCATTTTATACAGAAGCAAAAACCCCAAATACTTCGAAAAACGGGAATAAACAACTTCCTCACATATAAAGTTACAATTACTCACATTCCTTTGGCGAAAATGATCCACATCACTTGTTTACCACATGAAAAACCCTCACCTGAAGCATGGATCTGCCTGAGACTCAAGATCCAGAATAAACACTCTAGTGTAACGGATTCGTCTCATCCTGGATGTGAGAATGTTTTATTCAAGCCTTCACTGGCAATGGCAAAGATCAGGGCGTACACTGATTTTAAATGTGGGGCTGTCTATATTCTGTAAAATGTAACATGTATAATTTAGTAATATATATATATATATATATATATATATATATATATATATATATGTGTGTGTGTGTGTGTGTGTGGGTGTGTGTATGATCAACATTAATTTCTATCCCCCAACAAGGGTTGGCTTTAGAAAGAATAACAAAGTGGTCTGATTTATTTCTTGAATCATGGAAGAGCTTGCATGGGGAATATTCCACTAAAGTAGACATACACCTACATATAAAGGTCACAAGCAATGTGCCGGCGAACCTATACACCTCAAAGCTCTATTCACTATTGTCTCACATTCACTCTAGAGTTCCATGGGTTTAAAGGAACTTTCTTTCTAAGAAGTTTAGCACACCACCTAACCAGACGTCTGGGCCTTCCTTTCCTTCTGTCTTCTAACACTTCTGTAGAACAAACTTTTCACCTATGTTTTGTGCCAAAATCTCTCCACATGCCCACACCACCTCAAAACACTTTGATACATCCTCACAACTAGCCTTTTTACAACTTAAATATATGCGCACATACCTCAACCCTTCATTTCTTCTAGCATCTCGTCTACTACCCATAATATATATATATATATATATATATATATATATATATATATATATATATATATATATATATATATATATATATATATATATATAGGCCTACATATATATATACACACACACAATGTACAACATGGAAAAATGGAGCACCTGGTATACATTCTGTCCGATTTCATCTTCAAGAGGTCTCTGGAAGTTTTCTTAGCAATACTAGAGATGAAACCGGCCCGGATTTATATCCACTTTTTCATTTTCCCTTGTGGTACAGCTATGCTCAGAAGTAAGTAAGTATATCTTAGTTTAACCAGACCACTGAGCTGATTAACAGCTCTCCTAGGGCTGGCCCGAAGGATTAGATTTATTTTTACGTGGCTAAGAACCAATTGGTTACCTACCAACGGGACCTACAGCTTATTGTGGAATCCGAGCCACATTATAGCGAGAAATTAATTTCTATCACCTGAAACAAATTTCTCTTGTCCTTCACTGGCCGCTCGGAGATTCGAACTCGCGACCATCAGAGTGGTAGCTGAGAACGGAAGCCGCTCACCCAGCAAAGAACTAGCTATGCTCAGAACTGATGCTACATGATTGCATAGGGTTTCGTTCAAAATTCACAAACTGGCAACGTAAAATGCTCCATATTTATCTATTATTTCAATGTGAAAACACGATTATTGCATACAGTAAAGTCGTATGTTTCATAAGAGTGAAATCTGTTATATATTACAAAACCAAGAAAATATCACGTGTAGCCAAATTTCGGAAAAACAGTTACGAAACATTTTCAAAACTTTCGTTCACTCATCGCCGATGCTTTTGACAAAAAATAGTCATCATCAAACCTTTGTTCAAATGTTAAATAAAACAAGAAAAACTTTGTCAAAACATTAATACTGCTCCAATGCAACCATAAAATTTTAAATAGTCCTATTCGATTGTTTTTAGTTTTTACGCCTCAACGCTGAAAAATGTAAATAAGTAAATACACAAGTAGAATGCTTCCACTGATATCAACGGGTGAGCGGAGCGTGTGTGACTAGAGTGGTGGGGCGACATGAACCACCTGGTGTAGCATGGGTTTCCAGTGAGTAGCGACAATGAAATTATCTTGAAACCATTTATTTTATATTGGTTAGAGGAATATTTGAATTTTCATAAAAATAAAATTATTTACGTTATATTTCTTAGCCACTTCAAAAATTATGGCTTACAAGCAAATATTTGCCAATGCAATTATTTTGTTAAAAGCCAAGATTTTGTTCCTAGGCCTAGGTGTTAGATTTCTTTACTTTACACTTAGCATTCACATCTCTAAATATTAACAGCTTCTGTCCAGGAAGCATATAAAGCTATCTCCACATTCTTGCACTTCAAGTTACCTTATGAATGAATAAATTATACACCAAAAGCAAGCAGAGGGACTTTTAAGAAAATAATACTTTAAGCCAGTTAAAAAACAAGTGTTCCATAGGCCTTGGCATTAATACTAGTAGATATTTCGATTAATAGCCATCTTCTCCATATAATTAAAACCATCATCATCGTTATTCCTCAAAGAACAGGTTCTCTCCAAATAAATTCTTTAGTACCAGAGATTACATCTCGGAAGGCTTAGATTATTTTTTTAAGACTATAAATCATTTTGCAACATACAGGCAGCTTGAACACAGCCTAAAACTTCAACATTCAAAGAACACTTGTTGTAATTCATATTCCTAATTTGAAAATGATGTTATGACTGTTGAGCTCATTAGGTCGACTGTTATAATGCTGCAGAGGTAGTTACGTTGACCAGCCCGAGGAGCATGTTAAGCGCGCTGTCATTGACGGCACCGCTAACACCATGCTTTGATGTAAGCAATGTAAAAAAAAAATCTGTTCAAATCACACAGATTACGAATTATACCAATGCATAAAAGGAATCGTGTCTATATAACCAAAAGGAAAATAGTGCTAGCTGTGATTTCGCAAACTTGTCGAAATGTATGACATTAGAAAGTTTAACACTGCTTGGCAACGTTACGTTGAGTCTGAGATTCTGGACGATACAAAAAGAATCATGTCGCGTCAGTTCTGAGCATAGCTGTACATCTGTATAGATTCATCACATGTTCTGGCGATTTCAGGCACACGCACGCGCGCGCGCGCGCACACACACACACACACACACACACACACACACACACACACACACACACACACATATATATATATATATATATATATATATATATATATATATATATATATATATATATATATATGTATACATATATATATATATATATATATATATATATATATATATATATATATATATATATATATATATATATATATATGTATACATATATATATATAATATATATATATATATATATATATATATATATATATATATATATATATATATATATATATATATATATATATATATTATATATATCAGTGTGTGTATACGTACTTAGAACCTACTGGTCACTTTTTACCAGGTACGTATTTAATTTTTAATGACCACAGTGCCCTATTAACTTCTCGATTTTCTTCACACTTTGGCAACGCTTGTCACTACTAAGCCTAGATCCAAATGGAGAAAGAAATGAAGATATTCTAAAGCCCTGCCGACATTCGAACTCGCGTCCGGTGAATGAGAGCAAGATAACGATGATTATCGGGCCACGTATTACTGTATAAGTACATTCCGCCTCATACGTACTTATATCTGTCGAATTCAGATACAATTACTAGACCTGGAATAGCCCCACCTTCAGCATCATAGCCAAGTATCTAATCATTTATCGCTTTTAAGGCTGATATATATATATATATATATATATATATATATATATATATATATATATATATATACAGAATCCTCAAAAAACTTCTAAATAGAAAATTCTCCAATAAGCCAAAGTGTTATAATGTGCCTAAACTTCTATTATATGCAACTTTTCCCTTCTTATATGATGACAACTTTCGTAGGGATTTCATGAAAATCGTCCAAAAATATATTGGGGCCATCGATCTTAAACTAATTCCTAAGAACCCAAAAAGTATCGGCTCTCTTTTCAGATTTAAGGATCGGCTACCGCCTTTGATGTCGTCTGGTGTTGTCTATGAGTACAATTGTCCTAAATGTAATTTAGGAAAATATATTGGATCCACCAGGCGGCTTCTCAAGGTGAGGGCCGATTCCCACAGAGGGATAAGTTATAGAACCGGGTGCCGATTAACTAACCCAGAATCCTCTAATATACGCAGCCATACCATTAAATGCAAAGCCGATATCAACTATGAAGATTTTAAGATTATTGGTTATACAAGCAGTCCTCAAGAACTGCTTATTCTCGAAACACTAAATATTAAACAACGAGTTCCCTCACTGAATTGTCAAACAACTGCTGTACCCTTGTATTTGTCTTAACTCTCTGCCTTTTTCGAAATTTTTTGTTTTGTGTGTGTGTGTGTGTTTTATACTTAGTGTGTCATTGGCCTCTGGATTGGTAGGTTACCCTCCAGTGTTTTTAAAGTGCATCTGTATTTAAGTATGTTGTCTGGTTTTTTGCTATTTTGTTTCTAAATGCGTCTGTGTTTGAGAGTGTTGTCTGTTCTTGATAATTTTATCTTTTTATGTTCTATTTTTATAAATTTTCCTAGCTTGCTCTCTGCGTTTTTAAAGTAAAGTCTTGTATATAACTCTTTTAATTAATTTATATTAATATATTGTATTTTATTGTCGTAGATCTCCCTGATGATGTGATTAAGAATCATGAAACGTCGGAATAAATGGTTACTGTGTCATCTGCTTCTGTGTTCCTGCCCTTGATCTTGATGCAAATGTGATGTGCGCTGTGTTCGCCTTTGCTCCATGGTTGTTTTTGGTCTTCCTGCGGGAGTGTCTGCGGTACAATGGAGCTTAACTTTGTTTATTTTGTCTGTCTCTTCATTCTCCGTCTCCGATTCAACAACTACCTCAACTTCCAGCATTTCGTTCGAGCAAGATATGGCCCATTACTTCTTCATAAGTGCCGTAAACTTGAAAAACTCTACCGAAAAAAGGAAAAAGTAAGCTTGGATGTGGATTTTCTACAATACTGCCAGATAAATAATGTTGTTCCCAATTTTGTAAAATTTAGAGTTTATAAAAGCTCTTTATATCATTCCCAATTTTACCTTGACACCACCAAGTACTATTACACCACGAAATTATTTGTAAACAGAAAGCATACGAACGACTTAATAAGGCTGTTGATAACTTCCGTAATGAGGTGTTGGACTCTTTCTCGTTTTTAGATAGAATTGTCTTTACTAGGCTTTTTAATAGAAGTATTCAGAGTTTCGTGGATTTTATACAGCGAAGGCATCATAAAAAATTGTTTAATCTTGGAATTAACTTACCTAGATTTCATGGCTACAACAAAACCGTTTTTAATTTTTCTAAATATTTTTTGTCTAAACGTGAGGAATTCCTTTTGTCTTTTGGATTAGAATTTTGCCTGCCTAATTATAAACCTACATTCTGCCAGTTCTACTTGCCTCTCGAAACATTATTCCACCGCTTGAAAAATCTGAATTTGTGTACTGATCTCAGCCGTTTACAAAATGAATTGATGGTCCTATCACATAAAGCTTTTTCTAAATTAAAAACACATTGGGCCCCCTTTTTCAATAAGAACGATTATGAAACCCTCAAAACTCTGTCCAAACGAGATGATTTGATTATTACGAAGCCTGATAAGGGGAGGGGAACTGTCATCTTAGACAAATTTGAATACGTCAACAAAATGACCCAAATCTTAAATGACCGTGCTAAATTCGAAGAAATTGGTCTTCCTGATTATCAAACCATCTTTAGAACCGAAGACAAGATCAACAGATTTCTCCGTAGCCTTAAGAATGAGAACATCATCAGCGAGAACACATACCAGGATCTTTTTGTTACAGGCTCTTCTTTTGGAATTTTGTACGGTCTACCCAAAGTCCACAAACCCGACGTCCCCCTGCGCCCTATCCTGGCCTCTTATAGAACTCCAAATTACAAATTGGCCAAATTCCTTGTTCCCCTATTGGAGTCCCTGACCAGTAACAAGTATACCGTAACTAACTCTGAACATTTTAAACAACGCATTCTTCCACAGGATTCTGACCTTTTCATGGCAAGTTTTGATGTGGAGTCATTATTCACCAATATACCAGTTAGAGAAACCATAGATATCATTTTGGACAAACTTTTTCCCACACCTGATTCATCGTATCATAATTTTAGTCGCTCACATTTCAAGATGTTTTTAGAACTGGCCGTGCTGGACACGGCCTTTATTTTTAATGGCGTGCTTTTCAGACAAATAGAAGGAATGGCCATGGGTTCTCCTCTCGGACCTACGTTCGCCAACATCTTCATGTGCTCCCTGGAGGAGCAATTACTCGATGAGTGCCCCCTGGCTTATTGTCCCCTATTCTATGCCAGATATGCTGATGACACTTTTATTTTATTTAAACAAGACCACGATGCAGAACGCTTCCTAGAATTTTCTAACTCCTATCATCATAACATCACTTTTACCATAGAAAAAGAATACGACTCCAAGCTAGCCTTTTTAGACATACTCGTAACTAAGGATAATGATAAGTTTAATACCTCTGTATTCCGAAAGAAAACTTTTACTGGTCTGGGGTCCAATTTTTATAGCTTTTGTTTTATCAATTTTAAACTTAACTCTATTTACACCTTAATACATCGTGCTTTATCTCTAACGTCGGATTGGGTCCTCTTTCACCAAGAAATCGTCTTCTTACAACAATACTTCACCAGTAATTGTTTCCATACTCATGTTTTTTACAGAATCCTCAAAAAACTTCTAAATAGAAAATTCTCCAATAAGCCAAAGTGTTATAATGTGCCTAAACTTCTATTATATGCAACTTTTCCCTTCTTATATGATGACAACTTTCGTAGGGATTTCATGAAAATCGTCCAAAAATATATTGGGGCCATCGATCTTAAACTAATTCCTAAGAACCCAAAAAGTATCGGCTCTCTTTTCAGATTTAAGGATCGGCTACCGCCTTTGATGTCGTCTGGTGTTGTCTATGAGTACAATTGTCCTAAATGTAATTTAGGAAAATATATTGGATCCATCAGGCGGCTTCTCAAGGTGAGGGCCGATTCCCACAGAGGGATAAGTTATAGAACCGGGTGCCGATTAACTAACCCAGAATCCTCTAATATACGCAGCCATACCATTAAATGCAAAGCCGATATCAACTATGAAGATTTTAAGATTATTGGTTATACAAGCAGTCCTCAAGAACTGCTTATTCTCGAAACACTAAATATTAAACAACGAGTTCCCTCACTGAATTGTCAAACAACTGCTGTACCCTTGTATTTGTCTTAACTCTCTGCCTTTTTCGAAATTTTTTGTTTTGTGTGTGTGTGTGTGTTTTATACTTAGTGTGTCATTGGCCTCTGGATTGGTAGGTTACCCTCCAGTGTTTTTTAAGTGCATCTGTATTTAAGTATGTTGTCTGGTTTTTTGCTATTTTGTTTCTAAATGCGTCTGTGTTTGAGAGTGTTGTCTGTTCTTGATAATTTTATCTTTTTATGTTCTATTTTTATAAATTTTCCTAGCTTGCTCTCTGCGTTTTTAAAGTAAAGTCTTGTATATAACTCTTTTAATTAATTTATATTAATATATTGTATTTTATTGTCGTAGATCTCCCTGATGATGTGATTAAGAATCATGAAACGTCGGAATAAATGGTTACTGTGTCATCTGCTTCTGTGTTCCTGCCCTTGATCTTGATGCAAATATATATATATATATATATATATATATATATATATATATATATATATATTGTGTGTGTTATTTTTTAACTGGTAAACCAATTCACTCCCATTCCTTACATGTCTCAAGGGGCGTGAAATCTTGACTACTCGTTCTCAAACGCTTGAAAGTCCTGTTAAGTCCACTATTGGCACTTCTGATCAGCATACTAAAATTTTCTACACATTATGAAACAAATCAAAAACGTTTCTCACCGTCATTCACATACATATGCTTATGGTTCACAGTTCACTGAATATAAACTATAATTTTTAAAGTGTTTATTTCGTCATATACATACATACATACATTATATATATATATATATATATATATATATATATATATATATATATATATATATATATATATATATATATATATATATATATACTGTATACACTGTACCCCTTGGTATTCACACCAGACCTCGCCAGAATTCGGTATTCTTAATTCCACTGTGTCATTACGGTCCCTCTCCTCATTCATCAAACAAGCTAACTTTCCTTCCACTCCGTACCCTGCTTTCATGACTTACGGAGTAACAGTAAGGTAAAGAATGGAGGCTAAAAATATTGGTTGATGAATAGTAGTAATGTAATATTACACGTAGCAGATAATTAAAGATTGAAAGCAGATTAACTGATAAAATTGGTGAGAAAGTTAAACAGGAGCTCACCAACATATATGGGAAAGAAGAGCTTTCAAGGAAGCAAATGTTATGTACAGAGTTAAAATAAATGCTGTTGGATAAATAAAACAAACTTAAAACCACTACAGATAAATACGTTAACTTTACATTCATAGTGAAAAAAGGGGTTGCAAGGGAGGGAATATAACGATAAGAAGGTAGGAAAACAGTTTAGAACAAGAACTTCCTTCTGCCTAGCTGACTGAATAAATTTAATGTTACTTCAACTCCAACACAAAAGTCATAGGTTCGATACCTGGGAAGAATATGACCACTTATACGTAATTCCCTCTGGATATTCAGGAATTATTCAGAATTCAAAGTGTGTCTGATACTAATACTTTATTGAGGTTTATTATTATTTGAATATAGATAGATTTCTTTCAACAATTGGACATTTTCCCTTACTTACAGTAGATGGATCTAGAACAACAGAAACATCGCTGCTAAGATAAGCTAGCTACTGCACCGTGGATGAAGTCCCTGTGCAGATAAAGTTCCAAAAACATCCACTGTTAAATAATTATGCACAGGAGGCTCATCAGCCGCGTCATCCTTGCCTTTCGTGCATTTCCCCGCTTCCGGGATATTCAATGCCTATTTCTCCAAAAGTATTTACACACTGTTTATCCAACCCTATCTATCTTATCCTCTCCCCCTAAAAATTTCGAACTGTATACTCTTCACTTACTTTTAATCGCTCCTTCTTTGCCCTTTATGTTTACTAAACTTTTTACCACTTCTTTGTATCTCCACATGTTTATCGTTTCAGGATCTAGTTATGAAACATATGCTAAGCAAACAGATAACCGCAAAAGCTTCAGTCTTTTGTCTTTCATTCATGCTTCACTAAAAGAAAAAAGCTGGCTCACGAATTACTTCACACATTCCCAACTTAGCTTCAATATGAAATTCAGGTCTCTTCACAATCTTTTGCAGAAATCTTGTTAACCTTACTCCTTATATCTTTGCTCATCCCTTCAACGTCGTTTATTATATACCGCTAATTACGTGAATCAAATGCTTCCATTCTTCTACCAGTCATATTACCTTTTATTGCATATCTTTGCAACAAAAATACCACTACCAAAAAATCAGATAAGTCCTCGCCCACCCCACCGGGAAAAAGGGGAAAAGCCAAGGTGCTGTAACTGTCAAAAGAGATTAAGGATCTCAAAACAAAACAAAACAAAAGAGGTTAAAAATGCGCCGAAGTTTTTCCGGCGCAATCGAGTTTCTGTACAGCGTATAATCAAGGCCACCGAAAATAGATCTATCTTTAGGTGGTCTCGGTATAATGCTGTATGAGCCGCGGCCGATGAAACTCTCAGCCGGCCTTGGTGGCCTGTCCTATATCGTTGCCAGATGCACGATTATGGCTAGCTTTAACCTTAAATAAAATAAAAATTACTGAGACTAGAGGGCTGCAATTTGGAATGTTTGATGACTGGAGGGTGGATGATCAAGATACCAGTTTTTAAGATCTGAGGGCGGACAGAAAAAGCGCGGAGAGAATAAAAGTGCGGACGGACAGACAAAACCGGCTCAATAGTTTTCTTTTCAGAAAACTAAAAATGAACAGTCAGATGAGAAACGGCTTACAAGGATCGTTGATTCTTCAGGACTAGATCAGAATACGAGGTTCATCAAGTATGAATTTTTAAGAGCTTACCCCTGACAAAACAACGTGAATAAACAAGACTGATCATTAAATGATAATACAACAAGATATTAATGTAGCTGTAAACGATGGTAAAAAAATAGCAAGATCCCTTTTTTTATGAAACAATACAACTATACTATCATCTGGACAAAACCTACAGTCCTTGGTCAGCCAGTGCAATGCACCATTTCATTTGTAGTCACAGCAAATCTTGTATCGTTCCAATCTTCAGCTTTTTAATTACTCCCCTTATGTCATCAAGAGTCACTACCACAAGCATTCTCAGCCTTACACTAATCCTTTTTACTCCTACATCATTGAGCTCTACCTCTTTTCTATCATCCACAATAAACAAATTTTCCCAATATTAACTACGTTGACCCAGGGGTGCCTTTACTTGAGACAGCATCATTCCTTTTTCATCTTTTATTCTGAGATCCATGTATATATATATATATATATATATATATATATATATATATATATATATATATCTATATATATATATATATATATATATATACATATATATATATACATATACATATACATATACATATACATAAACATATAAATTATATACATACATACATATATATATATATATATATATATATATATATATATATATATATATATATATATATATATATATATATACATACATATAAATAAATATAATCTACAGGTCAATTTTTACCAGATACGTATGTAGTTGTAATAGCCACAATGCCCTCTTAACTTCTCGAATTCTTCGCGCTTTTTTGGATATGCTTGTCACTACACAGCCTTTGGCTCCAAGTGCAAGAAATATTAAGCATTTATGACGCCCGGTAGCGGGAAACGAGCCGCATCCCATAATTACAACAAGGTCACGTTGCCGACGTCGGTAACGTGGCCTCGTAGTGATTATCGGCAAAGTGACCTCGTTGTGATTATGGGACGCGGGTTCGTTTCCCGCTACCATGCGTCATAATTGCTTCATATTTCTTGCACTTGGATCCAAAGGCTTTGTAGTGACAAGCGTATCCAAAAAAGCGCGAAGAATTCGAGAAGTTAAGAGGGCATTGTGGCTATTACAATATATATATATATATATATATATATATATATATATATATATATATATATATATATATATATAAATTTATATATACATACATATATACTGTATAATATATATATATATATATATATATATATATATATATATATATATATATATATATACATATACAGATAGATGGATAGATAGAACAGAGAGCAATTTCCCAAGGACCTCGTTCTTTAAAGACATGCCTCATTACGCAGCCACCGGAATGTCTGAAATTCCCTTGAAAATTTTCCGCACTATGGAATAAATAATATCGGACTACAATAATTCGAGCCTTTATCAAACCTTCAGGACGATTCAATTTAAATGTCATTAGTACATGCGGTGTTCCTACTCCTGTTCGCTGAATTTCCAGCGGAAGGGGAAAGGGGGGGAGGAAGAGTGAGAAGGAGAGAGGGGGCAGAGACTGTGGAATGGGAAGGGCGGGTGACATGTGGTGGAGGTAGAGAGTGGGTGGCAGTGGGAATTAGACAGGTTAAGAAAGGAATGAGAGTGAGAACGGAAGGGAATAGGTTGGGTGCTCGAGAGAAGAACACCTGAGGGAAGTGGAAGACGATGATGACAAATGTGACCAAGGCACATCTTAGTAGTTTTAATGAGATGCTCGAAAAATGGACATGGAAAGCCCTTCTAAAGCACATCGGTCTCAACGGTAACATTAAAAAATAACCAAGAAATCTAATCTTACAAATATCTTACTTAAAAAACAAAAGAACAGAAATGAGACCAGATTTTGTTTTTACATACCGCTGATACTTTTTCTTTACCAAACTGTGATATGAATTCAGCCAAGCGAAAAGCTAGCCAGATAACAGCAGAGACGCAAGAATGAAATGATTGCTGTCTTAGCTTTGGTAATCGTTAGATTCCGGTTTTTATTCATGTAGGGGAATTGGCAGAGGAATCAAAAGCCTGCGGTATGTAATATAATGCATTACTGTAATGGGAAATGTTATCGACAAAAGGAACAAACGTTATCTGACGACTTTCATTGCTGTCTATGATTCCCAAGTCTTCAATGAGCGAACAAAACATTAAAAAAAAGAATCCTATACTTTTGAGGCTTTGTGTACATTGTATTTTAGAATCCACATATAAAAGCACACTATATTATATATGTACATTATATATATATATATATATATATATATATATATATATATATATATATATATATATATATATATATATATATATATATATATATATATATATATATATATATATATATATATATATATATATATATATATATATATATATATATATATATATAGCGTAAATTAAATTTTGATTAATTGAGGCTCAGGCGTTCAAATTCTGCTTTTTAAGATACAAAAGGATACACACCCCGCTCTGGGTAGGGAGGGTGGAAGCACAAGCTTAAAGCTCTATACCAGTGCCAAATATGGACGTTGCTCTGAAACGTGAAAGTATCCATAAAATAAAAGTACACATAGGACTGAGTAAAATTCAAGTAAAAGGAATAATAAATTCCAGACTTGTATCCCGGGAAGTTACTACAACAAATACTCGGCGGGTTTTCATTAAAATGTAAACCACTGACAAGGGGATTTCTTTTATTCATTACTTTGAATGTGTTTTTTTAATCTTTATTTTTTATTTTAATCGCGGCCAACCCGAGAAATTTGTATGCAGGCTTCCCTTGTACATAAAATATTGCTTAGTACAAAAGTCTGTACTTTTTTCGGAAAACAAAAACGAATACAAAAAGTTCAAATATGTACGCCCCGCATGCGCAGCATGTATTCTTGAGTAATAGTTCTAGATTACCATTTCAAAAGAATACATAATACACATTTTCTGGACAGAAGAGCTTTCTTGTAATACAGTCTTTTTTTTTTTTTTTTTTTTTTTTTTTACTTGTGTGTGTTTATGACAGTCACCAAAAGCAACATTTCAGTTAAGCATCTTCATTCACTCACAAAAAAGCAACATTTCAGTTAAGCATCTTCATTCACTCCAAGTGTAGAAAAATGTGTTTATCACAATGTTACCAATAATTTATATTCCAAAGTTTTAAAACAGCAGTTTAAGTAGAGAGATCTTAAGCTAGACCACAAACGATTTTTTCCATCGACTCTGAAACTAGAGTGAGTGACTTGGAGGAAATGATGATACCCAAAGAGGTTAAAACACAACATGGCAGTCACTTGTGTCTTTAGAGATTACAATCCAATGGTAGACGCAGAGAGACCGTCGTCCTTGGTTTTTTTTTTTTTTTTTTTGCCATATTGACAGAAGAAGCTTAGAAATTCATATATTCAGAAACACTCACACTTTTTGTTTTGATTCTTTACTCATCTCTCCACAGGTTTTTGTGCAAGTAATGACCGATTTATACAATTGTGCGTTTGACTGGTATTCCTTAGATCCCTTCAATTTTAACTAAAGTTTAACACGTCAAAAGTTCTTCTGCAGAAAGATTGAAATAAACTGAAACATTCCACTTCAGTTGCTTCTTTTACGTTGAAAAATGCCAATAAACTTCATCTGAGTTTTATCTAATACTATTCTGATTTACTAAATCCATTAGCAAGCTTATTATCCTATAGAAAAGAATCATTGCTTAAGATATAGTGCGTACTTTAATATATTATGCAGAGTGCTTGACTATATACCATTTATGAGAACACACAGGAAAATTATTATGCGCGCATAGGACTGCAATATACAGTATGTATATATATATATATATATATATATATATATATATATATATATATATATATATATATATATATATATATATATATATATATATATAACCATGAAGCTACAAATGTCGTTTAATATCAAATTCACGCTACCTCGGGAATATCTCCAATGGAGAATTATCGCCGAAGGGGAATTTTATATAAGTGATAAATGGATTGGTACCGCCGGGACGCGAACCCTCGACACGGAATAGAGAATTATCACCGAAGGGGAATTTTATATAATTTTATATAAGTGATAAATGGATTGGTACCGCCTATAAAATTCCCCTTCGGTTATAATTCTCCATTGGAGATATTCCCGAGGTAGCGTGAATTTGATATTAAGCGACATTTGTAGCTTCATGATTGTATATAAATCACGGTGATAAAAAATTTCATATATATATATATATATATACGAGTATATATGTAATATATATATATATAATATAATATATAATTATATATATATATATATATATATATATATATATATATATATATATATATATATATATATATATATATATATATATATATATATGCATGCTTTTAGGGAAAAGTCATACTCTTCAGCAATTATTATTGAATCTTATGCACATTTGTGGGGTCAGTTATTTCAAGACTTAACCACCACTCTAACCTTCTAAACTCCTCTTACGCTCAAGAATCAAGCAACCTGGAAGGACAATACAAGAATCGTAGCTGTGCTGTTCCATTTAATTCACTTTGCTGTTTCAGCCATACACTCACGGCCATCATCGGGCTACGATGAATCCAGATTGGAACTGCACTCTCATATATAAATTTAGTTAGCTGACTGCAGTCAAAAACCGAAGTTTAACAGAAAACCTAAATAAGCCGAAATTCATCAAAGAATGAAATTTCACAGATCAGGATTATTCTTCACGAAGTTTCACAAGGCAGGTTTTGTGTTTCTAGCATATCAATATGGCTCCAGGGGTGTTTTCTTCTGTAGAAGGAGAGAACATTGTCTGTAGACACGAAACATTTAGTGTACGCTGACTGATACCGTGTGACACCCGCTGTAGCGATATAAAGCTCTCCTGGCAGTGAACAATTTCAGTTTATTAATAGGTCACATAGCGAGTTTTTTGTTCTGCACATCCGGAAAAATGCTTGCGGATGGCTTCCTTGTGGAACATGACGACAACTTTACGAGCTCAGCTTCAAGCCCATAGTAACAATGGTTCCAACCACCAGTTTGTTCATGAAATTTCCTCGAGTGACAAGAAAAAGATGAAAATGCCTGTCAATGGAGGGATGGGTTAACGATAACATCAGAAAAAAGAAAGCCAATACTGCGCACAACAATTTTTTGAAGTCATGACAAGAGATATGAGGGGGATAATTTGACTGATATATTAGACGCTGGCAAACTCATGAATACGCTTATGAAAGAAATCAGTTCTCGAAGTGGCATTAATAATATACACTTAGGGGGTGTAAAGCATCAGCTTATTCTTGAATATTTTGAGAGATTATTTCTAATGAAACCGAAATGACACCTCATACACTACCTAGACTGTTTTACAGAATATAGAATGCTAAGGTAGCAAATGAAGATGACCTGGAGGAATATGGCAATTAAAGATGCACTAACGTCAATTGTAATACAAATATTCAGTATGCTTAATTTTAATAGGCCTGAGAAAGAAACGGATAAAAAGCTGATTTTAAAAAAGGCAGTAGTTGCACAAAGCAAAGTGAGAGTGGAATTTAAAAATTTCCCTCGAACGGCTTACGTTGATTAATGCGAGGCTTTTTACAGCCGCCACAAATCAGTATTATGGAAGATCTTGCAAAACTATGCCATTCCCATTAAATATGCAAAGCTGATGGGGTCTTGTGAAGTGAATTTGTATTGCTCTAAAAGTATATTATTTCACTTTTGCTTTCTGCTCTTCTCATAAGTTTTATAATGGAGAAAAATTGGTCGGAAATGCAAGAGAAGGGTTGGATCAGAGTAACAACAAAAACTTGACATACTGACAATATTCACATGACGATGTTTTAATCAGCAAAACACAATAAGATTTCTAAAACTTGCCTAATAATATGTATAGTATATCTAGAGAGATAGGATTCAAAACACATCTAAGAGATGAAATGAGGAGGGAGCATGCTTGAAGGAATGAAATAACGCTAGATGGAGAGCATATTAATGAGGTTTCATTTTTTAAACATTTAGGGCCAGTGATATCCAGCAGAGGGTTTTGTAACTGGAATATAGTGAAAGACTAAAAAACAGTTGCCAGGCAGAAAAAAACAGAATTATACATAAATTTAGCACAATTTGTATTCCTACACGGAAAGGAATCATGGTAAGACAATGAACCTATAGCAGATGACGCTGATTTGAGAATAAAGGTGTAAGAAAATAAAAAGCTATCAGTGAAATGGGAGGATAAAGTTAGAAATGGGAGGATAAAATTAGAAGTGATATTAAAAGGTTAATTAAGGAACTTCATATGTAAATAAGTTAATGATGAAAGGGGTTTCACAACCCCCATGGAAATGATAGGTAATTAGAATTAGCTGGGCTACTCGGGGGGCCGAAAGACGTGGAAGACCCAAACCTAGAACGAGAACGATAACAAAGGAGGCTGGAGATGAGTGGAGATTTGTGGTAAGTAAAACATGGGAAAGACATTAGTGGCGGAATTTCACAGAGGCCCTTTTCCTAATGCGGCGTTGAAAGCGGTGATTATATATATATATATATATATATATATATATATATATATATATATATATATATATATATATATATATATATATATATATATATATATATATGTATATATATGTATTATGTATATATATATATATATATATATATCTTTTTTATTTATATATAACGTGTGTATGTACATAATCAGGACTTAGCTTTCGGCAAAATAGCATTTTGTTCATAGCTGTACTAGAATGGTAGCTCACAAAATACTTTCTTTTTATGCTTAAATGGATGTATAGCAAAACTCGATAGTTTATTTTCCATTTCCATTTATTTTAGCAACCCTTTGTTTCACAACTTCAGACCAATGGCGTTGTGTCTCGATAACACTTCTGAAATCTTGCCACCAAAGTTGCACACGTAACAAATATTAATGGCAAATATAGACTCACACATTCGTTGAGCCTAAGCATTCATGGCTTTATTTTTGTTACGGTACCAGGATTGGCTGGTTGATGCAAAGTTTGCCAGCAAGTTGATATAAGATGTGAGAATACGTACTAGTTCGGCACGCCCTTAAGTGTCTGCCTTCGTTTTCATATGAACACATCAACATATCTTCTTAAAACTTGTGCTAACAACATCTAAATTCACAAACGGTGCAGAATAAACAAGGGATGTGGTACATTTCGTTACATTTTCTTTTACATGGTAATGCTTAAGACGCAAAACGCTTCCATAACACTATGTTAAACTTCGGCGACATGTGTCGTGCTGTTATACTATTAATTTTATTTTTAGTACCCTCATAATCACATGAGTCACTAGAAGGTGAAGAAATCCACAATGGTGTCACAATTTTAAGTGTAAATATATATTAAAAATATATACAAAACGAGAACTTTCGAGAACCTGCTCTATTCTCCTCAGTCTACCTGAAAACACTATAAAGTAACCATCGAAGTAAAAGGTTTGAACAAATTAAAGTTTAAAACGTGTTGTTGATGGAAGAAAACCGGTCGTAATTTGAATATACAGTATATAATTCCGCAGCTCAAGTAATACCATCGTTCTCCGTAGACAAACCAGCTAAACTCCTGATGCTTGTATCTTCGTTGTTAAAAATGACTTCTGGGCCGGTTGACAAGGACATTACTTTCGGCATGTAAATTATACGCTCTTCTATGCTCGCTGATTCTAATGGGCAAGCTGTTTTGGACGATCAACGGAGTGACCCACTGGATGAACCACCAATTAGACGCTCAAGGACAGGGGTCGCCAACCTGCGGTCCAGGACCCGCATGCGGCTCCAAACGCTGAACAAATACCTTTTTATCTTCTTAAAACAAAGAAACTATGTAACACTCTTAAGCCAATATCTGATTAAATTTTGATTCATTTTAAAACTATATTGTAAGCATCAATTTTCTTGATTTTTAATGAGATATAAGTAGTTTCTAAGCTGAAAATATTAAATATTTAAATATTTTTGTCATTGCGGCTCTGGCAGTACAACATTTTTATGATTCTCTAAATAAATGGCTCTTGTAGCTTCAAAGGTTGGTGACCCCTGCTCTAGGAGGTCAGCTGGTTTATCTACGGAGAACGATGGCACTAACTGAACTACGGAATTGGCCATCTTCAAATTGCGACCGGTTTTCCTATTTCAACAACACGTTTTAAACTTTCATTTATTTATTTTGTTCAAAACTTTTTGCTTAGGTGGTCAGATTGAGAAACAGAATTGAGGAGGTTTTCGAAAGCTCTCGTTTTGTTTATATTTTTAATATATATTTACACTTGCGCCATTGTGGATTTTTACACCACTTATTTAATTTTCAATGTTCTTATATGGCTTTTTTATCGAAATCAATACATGTGGCATTTAACGGTTAAAGAGTTGTCGTGAAATACAATACTCGTGTTTGAATATACTTAAGAAGCAATTTTGTTAGCTATTGTGTATAAATAATGTTTGGCTTGCATAAATATGACAGCAAGGGTACCACTCGCCTAATGATTTGCTGTTTTCATAAGCTTTAAGGACTTTCTCGGTACGATTTATAGTTGTCACAAGATAACATAAATTAACAAGACTGTCGCATAGACTACATGAAAGGAACTATGCTCAAAGAGGAACGAAATCAATGTTAGAGAGAAAGATTTCTCAATCCAACCCAGCCCTCCCCCCCGCCCTAAAATGACTGAAAATTAAATTTCCCTTTATATTACATTTGTGAGAGGTGTAGGAAAGTTTCATGCCCGGTAGAGTATACTGCTTGTAGAGTTTTACGTATACTGCTGCGGTCACAGGCACATAACATTCATCTTTTCACTGCTCCTGTACGTTCTAAATAAGCTATGTGGACAATTGGTCACGTAGTCTCTCTCTGGAGTGCTCTAGAGTATCACATGCTATGTATTGCCGTCTTTTATGTTACAGTTTTCAATAAAATTAATTTTCTTTTATGACAGCTTTTAGGGGTTAACTCGTAATCAATCTTAAGTTCTTAACCAAACATTCATATATCAGATGGATTTGTCTAAGGGCATTAATTTCTTGGTTATGTATGAATTGTACCGATGAGACCCATGTGCGTTATAGAAGGGCTTTTCATGTCCACTTTTCGAACATCTTACTAAACTTATAAGATGGGCCTTGGTCATATCTGTCGTCAACTCTCTTCCACTTCCCCCAGGTGTTCCTCTCTCAAGACCCCAGCCTATTCCCTTTCGTTTCCACTCTCATTCCTCTATTAGCCCCTCCAATCCCCACTGCCACCCCACTGTCTAATTCCACCACATGTCCTCCGCCCTCCCAATTCCACAGCATCTTCTCTTCTCTCTTTCTGACGCTTCCTCTCCCCCTTTCCCCTTCCTCTGGAAATTCAGCGAACAGGAGTAGGAACACCGCACTTACTAATAACATTTAAATTGAATCGTCCTGAAGGTTTGATAAAGGTTCGAATTATTGTAGTCCGATATTATTTATTCCAGTTTCAATAGTGCGGAAAGCTTCCCAGGGAATTTCACACACTCCGGTGGCTTCTTAATGAGGCATGTTTTCAAAGAACGACGCCTAGGGGAAATTTTTTCTCTCTCTCTTTATATATATATATATATATATATATATATATATATATATATATATATATATATACATACTGTATATGTGTATGTATGTATGTATGTGTGTGCGTGCTCGTGAGTACATACTTATACCTATACATATATATACGTACACATAAGCGCACACGCGCGCGAGCACACACACACACACGCATATATATTTATATAGAGGCAAATGCCGCGAAGGAAAAGTGACACCACTTTCCCTTCGTGGCATTTTCCTTTATTTATACATTCATCATCTTCCATATCCTCGTGAATCAGTTATACATATATACTGTATATATGTGTGTGTGTTTGTTTGTGTATACATACATATGCTACATATGTATGTATACATACATACATACATACATACATACATACATACATACATACATACATACATACATACATACATATGTATACATATATACATATGTATGTATTATGTATGTATACATACATACATATGGATCGCAGAATAAAAGATGACATTGGAATAATGATCTCTCAAGTAAAGGGAGGTGGCCCTGGGTTGCTATACAGTTAGCTTAGGGAAAATTTGTAGCTTGTCGATGACAGAAAAGGGTAGAACTAAATGAGGTAGTGATAGAAAAGGCTATTGTAATGCTGAGAATGCTTGTGGAAGTGACTCTTGATGACATAAGGGCAGTAATTAAGAGGTTGAAGATTCGAAAGATACCAAAGTATGATGTGACTGCAAGCGAAGTGGTGCATTACACTGGCTGACCAAGGGCTGTAGGGTATGTCCGGGTGAGGATGAAGTTACATTGTTTCTCAAAAAAAATAAAAGGGAAGCTTGCTGTTTTTACCCTCACTTACAACTATGTTATTATCTTATGTCTTATTATTCAGGATAAATCTGGTTTATTCATGTTGTTTTGTTAGATGTAAATCTCTTAAAAATTCAGACTTGATTAATCTCACAAAAACAAAAGAGCTCGGATCTAGTTCCCCTCATTGAGTTATTATTTATTTTCTTTTGTTTTAAGAACCTTAATCTGTTTTAATAGTAACATCACCTTGGTTTTTTCTCTATTTTTCGGGGGGGGGGAGACATTATCTGATTTCTTGGTAGTGTTTTTTTTTTATTACAAAGATAGAACAACGAATTAATGGCTGTAAAAGATAGAAGTATTTGATTCACTCAAGTATAGAGCTATATATAAACGATGCTGACAGGATGAGAAAAGAGATCGGGAAGAGAATGCGTGAAACAATAATGTTAACAATGTGTGTGCAAAAGATTGGGAAGAGACTTGAATTGCATATTTGAAGCTAAGTTGGGAATGTATGAAGTAATTCTTGGGCCAACTTTTTTTTTTAT
>JANJGK010000038.1:30630053-30637553 GCA_039081455.1 Macrobrachium rosenbergii
TGCCATCGGCTAAGTTAACACG
Source organism: Macrobrachium rosenbergii (assembly GCA_039081455.1). Lineage (NCBI taxonomy): Eukaryota > Metazoa > Arthropoda > Malacostraca > Decapoda > Palaemonidae > Macrobrachium > Macrobrachium rosenbergii. The sequence continues at coordinate 30,630,076 of JANJGK010000038.1, forward strand.
ATTATAATGGAAGAGTTCAATCATCCGAATTGCTTCAGGAAAAAATATAAGTATTATAATTTCTTTGGGGATTGATATCTTCGTGTTTTACAATGATGATGATAGTGATTGGTATTAGTGATATTAAAAGTATTTCAAGTACTGATGTAGTTTTCAAGACGATTTGTGTTTTTATTTTTATCCCAGGCATTTTCATCATTAATAGTTACTTTTTATCACCAATACTCCCAATATGACGACAAAAGAATATTTATATATATTAGGTAATGAAATTGCCTCTGTTATCACGTTTCCCATCTGCTTCAGAAGTTGATCCATAATCCTGAAGAGGTTGATGGATGGGATAGTTTGTGCCGTGGAGGGGAGGAGGAAGGATAGGGATTGAGATGGTACGGGATGGGGCGAAGGGAGTATCTTCATCAAAGGACCTTGGCTGAGTTTGTAACTGAATAAAAAAAAAAAAAAAAAGAAAGGGCCTTTCTTATTCAGTGTCAGGACCCCATTTGCATATTAAGTCCATTGTCTGTCTGTATGTACATACAACTATTGCTATTTGGAAAGGGAATTTCTCCGAAAAAGAAGGCCGCATTCAATTCTTTTTTATTTTTGTAAATCACATAAGCGTACAGGGAAATCTTAGCCATAAAATACCTGCTACATGGTATGGGATATTATACTGAAAAACATTCCTAATGTTCTTCCTTAGTGTTATTGACTTCTCGATCTAAGGTTTAGTTTTAGGCTTCTCCTTGTTTTCACAAAAGACAATTCATTTACTACATAGGCCACTGTATAGACCGAATTACCGTGTTTGAATATATAGTACTGTTCACGCTTCGCCTTTTGCATATTTAGTTGTTAAAACCTTTACATGTTTCAGGTGCAATTTTTGATGATTGTTAGTAACTTATTTTGTCCTTTTATTTTAACTGTTTGTAGCTGTACCATATCTTTTTCTCGTGTATGGGGATTCTGTTATTTGAAAAACTGGCAGCAAAGTAAATAGGCCTTTGACTTTACAAGTTTCATGAAAGACACTATTATATTAATATTAATAACAACAACAATAAAAGGCCAGAGCACTTCTGGTTAATCGTATTATCTTCCTCGCATTCCTTTTGGTAAAGCTTCTTGTCTCTGAAAATATTTTTCCTTAGTCTTCCTTCCTTTGTCTCCGTAATTTCATTACTTCGGACTGACTGACCTCATTACTGGACTCCATTGTGAGTGACCTATTTGAGGCCCAAAATATTAGCATTTGAAACTTCATTGCTTTAAAGACTAATGGTTGATCCTTGAACAACTTGTAGCTTGGCATTACCGATGCTCAAACATGAAGCAATTCTGAAATCCCGTTGGCCCTTGATGGAAAATGTCAGAGCTTTAATATATGCCTCAAAATATTAAAATGGCAATAGAGTTGGGAAAAACGTTAACATACAGAAATTCTATAGTTGTCGTCTAGTGATGGAAATAGTTCTAAAAAGTCTAATTGTTACTGTTAATGGTTCGATATTAAAAGTGCTTTTTCATGCACGGATTAATGAAATATTTATAGGGAGTACATATATCGCTATAAATAAGCACTGAAAGCTTACAAGGGAGAATGCATTTTTGCACTGCAGCAATCCTTTTGCATTTCACTACATTATCAATACTCGATGATAAGGAAAGCATTTGCATTAAAATAAACTGTGCTGCACTTGTACGTTATCTGTTTTTCATCTCGAATTTTATTATCTTAGGATAGCGCTTGTCATATTTATATTATAATAAGTCCGGCGCCATTAGTATCCAGATATCCTTAACTGTCTTAGGCCAGCCTACCCTTAACTAATCTAGGTTGAAGGAAGCAGAAGACGATGATGATAACTTTTGCTTGAGGAAGTGATAGACCTGTTTCCTAAAAGAGGAAGGACTTCAGGATTTATAAGAAACAAATCAGAAAGAGAAGTCTAAATTTTGCGCTTGTTTTGTAGTTCCCTGAAAATGTATATGTATGTATGTATGTATGTATGTATGTATGTATGTATGTATGTATGTATGTATGTATATATATATATATATATATATATATATATATATATATATATATATATATATATATATATATATATATATGAGTGCATTTGTCTCATTAACCACAAAAATTCTTGACTTACTTTGATGCAATACTTCTGTAATTACCTACCTATATATCTGGAGCGCCTGATCGAAAAGAATATGCTCTCTAAAGTGAAAAATTGCCTTAGCATCTCTAGGACTAGCAAATGGCCGTTGCTATGCGTATTTGCAACGCACTCAAATTTTTCTTAAGAAATTACATATGAAGTATATAAATGCTTCCTGCAATGATTGAAGTGCCAAATGCATTTTTCATTTTTATTTCCGTTTTTAATAATCCTCAATTCTTATTGATATCGTCATGTCTGTTTTAATACAAAGATGAAGAGTTGTATCATGTTATGTCGAATTTTCAGAAATAAAATAACGAACACAGAAAATAAATTGTTTAATACGTTTTCTTTGTTGGATGAATGTATAACTTCAGCGAGCGAGAGAGAGAGAGAATGCGCGATAAAGAAATTAAAATTAGATTTTATGAAGTTTGATTTGATTTCTCTATTCAATTAGACAAGGTTTCTCATAAAGAAGTCAAAGGAATAGAGAGCAAAAAATATAAAAGATAAAGAAATTGCAAAATCTTTTTCCTTATCTATTATGATGAAACGTTGCCTGCACTGGTTCATAAGGTCTCTAGTCTGCTCATTTGATCTCTGCTGATCTGAACCTGACGACTGACGTATGTTTTGGTGATATGAAAATAGTCGTGTTTATTAATTTCATTATAAATATGGTAGTGGTAATTTTTTTCGTTTTTGTAATTTTCACTACTTTCGCATTTTAATCACACTCATGAAATTCTCATGAAATAAGGCAGGAAGGTACCCCATGATTCCCTGATACTCAAATAGACAAATGTTGCAAAAATCGTACATTACATATGGTTATTTCTAAAATGTACTGATCTCAAATATTATTTCAAAATTTCCCATTTCTTGGGGCATCTCCAATTGGCGGGTTAAGGGATATCTGTCTATTCGGATATGACTCTGTGTCATTCAGTGACATTTACATCTGCACTCGGCTGACAGGACTAACAAACACTTGTGAAAACGTTCTGAAAGAAATAGGTGAAGATGTAAAAAGTGAAAATTCTCAAATAACTACGGTTGAATTCCACAAATTTTTCACTATATTCAGGGGTAAGAGCTTTAAGAGACAATCGTTATGTTCTCTGGCATGGAAAATTGTTATCATGATGAAATTATTATTATTGTTATTTTCTTGAAGACTGTGATAAAACTTAATAGGGTAATGTTGGTTATCAATAAGATCAATTATATATGTGTTAATGATCATCAGTAAGTTACCCCTGGATAATCTGGATAATGTAAAATTTCCCTTAAAATTCGCCTCCTTGATCCAGTGCCTATCACCTTCAGAAAATGATCCTTAATCCAGGAGAGCTTGATTGATGGAAGGATAGTGCCTGGCGGGATGGAAGAAGGATGAGGGACAGAGATTCGGGGTGGGAATAGTGAGGTAATTTCATCAGGGGGCCTGAGCTGTGTTTATAGTTGAATTAAAGGGCTCCCTTATTCAGCGTCAGGACCCATTTGCATACGGGTCCGTCTTGAATCTGTGATTTGGGAGGGTGCCGGAATTTCGACTGTTTCCTTAAGGAGCTTCAAATAAATTGCTCTCTCTCTCTCTCTCTTTCTCTCTCTCTCTCTCTCGTTATTTATTACCCCGACCACGGTAATGGTTCTTTGTCTTTATTTGACAATTCCTGGAGGAGAAATAGAGGTTTAATGTATCACTTATGCGAATAAGTGCGTTTACAATAGGAAAGCCTCACCACATCCAACGCCCTCCCCCCCTCAAAAAAATGTTCATTTGAAGAAAAAAAAAAGACAAATGCCAAATATTCACGTATTTTGTTTTATAATTAGGAAAAAAACCTGTATTATATCTCATTTTTTTTCCAGAACATATCTAACAATCTTTCTCCCATGGGCATTTGATAAGACCGTCCTGAGTCTTTACTCCGAGTGTATATTCGTTACACTTCTTTTATTTGGCTTAATTACCTGCTAGCCGACTTTTATTTACACCCCGAATGTTTGTGTACTTTCTTGTCATAATTATTCAATTTTCCATTAGATTCCTACTCATCTCGTTCCTCTGTTTTGTTATCAGTGATGATCATATTTTTGTGTGGAACCCTACTATTCAGTTAAATAGCAATTGGGTTGTTCCTCAAAGTATATGCTCAATAAAGGTTATAAATACAAAGTTGAGACACTTTCATCTGCTTGAGCGATAGATATTTTCAGCTGAGAATGGCTACTCTTCAGATACACTAAGAGTTTATATACATAAATACATAGCACACACACCCAGCCACGTACAAGCATACACATACGCACACACACACACACATATATACTGTATATATAGTGTGTGCGTGTGTTAGCGTTTACAATATATATATATATATATATATATATATATATATATATATATATATATATATACATATATACATATATATATATATATATATATATATATATATATATATATATAAACATAAACAATACTCCTAAACTTGGCACTCTCTAACTTACTCTGTAGGGTCCCACACGGACCTACACAATCGTCCATCTTACCTGGCCGTCCGAACTCATACCCTACGGGATCCGCTCCTCACAACAAGCATCTCTTGACATACGTGCCAAGCACACGCATATAAGAAACACAGCCGACATCATACATCCTTTTTATGTATACTGTCGTTCATAATCATGTCACGTCAAACGTATACTTCCTAATAGAGGCAATACAATGCCAGCTTTCCAGCTATATTTTATATAGAATTATGTACCATTCTCCATTCTCAAATAAACACAGCTGACTGTATATAAATCTCTATTTTATTCGCCTCGTGTCAGGCACTACATTTACTCTCGCAAGAGCCCTTGACCCATCTCTTTGTTGTTTTGGATAAACGACATCCCAAGGGCAGCGAGTTATAACTACCAAACAAGTGGTGGAAGCAGCGCCTGTTTCGTGTCACGAGAAAGGGACTCAGACTGAGCAGCCAACACCCCAAACCCCTCCTCAATCCACTCCCAACCCTGAATCTCAAGCCTCTTCCCTTCCTTGCCAACCTGTTCTCAATCCCGACTCCGAATCTCAAGCCTCAAGGTCGCCTTCACCGCCAGGACATGAGCAAAGAATATTAATCACTCAAAGAGACCTCTACAATATCCTGAAGAAAACCTGTAACTGGTTGAACATCATACCATCGAAGCCGTCAGTTCTACCTAACGCTTAAGCTGTTACTTCTATTTGTTCTGATTTTTCTAAAACTTAAAATTTCTTCATTTCTTCCACCGATCCCTACTGCTAAAAGATCGATGCTTTTTTCCTTGCCCAAAGTAAGTTAAATACGGTATTAAAACTCTGTAGATTTGTTATTTTTTCCCAATTTTTCTCCGACGACAAATATTCCTTTTTTCTTTACTGGCTATCTAGCACTTGCCAGGGATCGTTACTGTCGCTTTTTCTCTCCTACTGACGGGTTCCTTAGGGCTCAAAGAGGTTTGTAACCTCGCCTGTTAACCTTTCGTTTCACACCATTTCACTGGCACGCCCATAAATCACAAATGAGTAATCACTTTCATACCCTAAACATCTTCACCTGCTCATTCTAAATGACTTACGGGCTGCTCTATGAGCAAGAGCCTGTGCTGGCATAAAGCTAGCTTAATCAAAAACAAAAACAACATTTGAATAAATCAGTAAGTTTGTAGACGATGCCTCTTTCTCACGCCTTCGCAACAAACAACAAGGCAAGTTTTGTTTTCATTTTCTAAATTCTAATTATTACGAAGAGTTGCCTTCTGTGTTGGACACAACTAGCAACGCTGAATCTTCCTTACCAAAAAGCTCTGAAACCTATTGGATGCTTTTACAATTTAAATATTCCTCCAAAATATTTGTTTCATATGAAGGGATAAGTTGTTCTTTGCGCTGAGGGAACCGCCTCGTTTTAAGAAGGCCGGTGGTTATATTTGCTGTGTTTTTATACTTTTCCACTCATTGGGGAGAGAGAGAGAGAGAGAGAGAGAGAGAGAGAGAGAGAGAGAGAGAGAGAGAATATTAGGTTTGCATGTCTTAATAATCGTCATCTTGGCCATGCAGGCATGGTAATTACAATTTACAATGTTTGATGTAATGCTATATTTTCAATATTTCACATAAAATAAAATATGGAAATCAAGCTTCCATGAGTTTATACGATGCCATTTTTCTCCAGCTCTTAAATAATGCTTATTCAGGGCAAAAATGTTTACGTCGCTTTTAAAGAAGTCTGTATGCACGTAACCGAAATATCACCAGGGACAGAATGAACTAATCCCTCCGTAATCCAAACTCCCATCCTTTTCTGAAAGTGATCTCTAATCCAGGAAAGGCCGACAGTAGGGATAGCTGGTGCCAGTGAAGGAGTACAGGGGGATAGGAATTGGGAGGTAATTTCATCGGAGGACCTTGTCTGTGTTTATAGTCGAATCAAAGGACTTCCTTATTCTGCGTCAGGACCCCATTTGCATACGGGTCCGTCTTGAATCTGTGATTTGCGAAGGTGGTGGAATTTAGGCTGTTTCCGTAAAGGAAGGACCATGCATCTTTTATTCCGATGGTGTCTGAAATAGTATCCTGTGGTTCGGGGTAAATCCCCTGATAAGCAAACAAACTGAGTAATTATCTGTAAAAACAGGGCCAAAATACATATTTTTTATTTCTATTAATATAGATTAATAAAAATTGATTTGTGTATATTTTCTATTTTAATCATAGTACGTTTTAAAGCACTTTGAATCCTTATCATATTTTTATATAATGGCCAAGCCGATTTAACAAAAAGTACTGTATCAAAGTACAGTTGCTTTCTACATTATCGTTCCGGTATTTTTAACTGTAAATAATCTATTTTTAGCCCGATTTTATTCATGCAGTTCTTCTATAGTTTGACTTCAGCTTTTTATTTGTGTCACTGGTTTACCGACCGGGGCATCTAATAATATATCAGCCTGCCCAACCATCCTTATCTTCATTCGTCCAATAAGCTTAGTTTAGGAACATCCTGAATTCCAATTATAAATGTATCTTTCTGAGTCTACACTCTTTACAGCTCTCTTCTTAGCGGTCGTAACGGCTATCATAATTCACTTTGCAACTTCTGTTTGCTCTAGGGCATCGTTTCAGTTATAGAAGCATTATAAATGTCAAAGATTTTTGTTTCGTATTCATTTGCAAAATGGACTTGAGTAAGAACAACCTAAATTTCCCTGATGAATTAGATTTTATCCCCACAAACCTTACAAGTGGTATCTTTGTAGACATTT
>JANJGK010000038.1:30642553-30647553 GCA_039081455.1 Macrobrachium rosenbergii
GACAAAAAAAGTAACTAACGAACATCAAACTTAGCACGTGAAACATCTAAAGGTTTTATAACAACTAAATATGCAAATGAGGGAACCTGTACAGTAATATTTATCCAACCACAAAAATTCTCTCCAGATATTGGCAGACCCTGACTTAGAGCCTATGCACTAACTGAATGCCTACTGAAAAAAACACAATGAAGCCTGAAACTGAACCCTAGATCCAGGAGTCACTGACACCAAAGAAACATCAAAAAGGCTTCACAATATATCCCATTCTATGTAGCAGATATTTTACGACTAAGGCTTCCCTGTACGCTTACAATAATTATTATACGTGGCTTACAAAAATGAAAAAGAACTGATTGCGTCCTTCTTATTCTGAGAAATCCCCTTTCAAAAATGCTTTGGTTGTATGTACGTACTGACCGACGATGGATTCCTTATGCAAATGGAGTCCTTACACTGAATAAGGGACTCCTTTTTTTTTTAATTCAGTTACAAATACAGCCAAGGTCCTTTAATGAAGTTATCTCCTTTGGCCCCAACCCGTACCATATTGATTCCTGTCCTTCCTCCTCTCCTCCACGGCACAGACTATCCCATCCATCAACCTCTTCAGGATTAAGGATCAGTTTCTGAAGCAGAAGGGAAACAGGACGACGGAGGCAAATTTCACAACCTAATAACCATAAATATTTTTTTCGTCATCATAATGGAAGTAATGGTAATAAAAAGTAACAATTAATGTTCAAAATGCCTGCAATAAAAATAAAAACGTCTCACGAAAACTACATCAATTCTTTAATAACATCAACAAGATAATCCGAAATAACAATAACACCAATCACTATAATCATCATTGTAAAGCATGAAGATATCAATCACCAAGAAATCATAGTGCTTATATTTTTCCCTAAGCAAGTCAGATAACTGAACGCTTCCATTATTATAATGTTAACCGATGGAAATCTCTTGACAAAGGTCCCTAAAACAAAGTTTGTGGTAGTTAAGGATCAACTTGTATGTAACCTGTGCCGTGTGTGCATGTGCGAAAGTGTGAGTTGTGTTTTTTGAAGGAGGGGGTTCGCCCTGAACTGCAGTGTAAAAGCAATTTTTGTTTCTGGCTTACTATTAGACGCTACAATGGCAAAGTGAAATGGGGGGGGGGTGGTTGCTGAACTGGTGTGTAAAAGCAATTTTTGTTTCTGGCTTACTACTAGACGCTATAATGGCAAAAGTGAAAATAACACATGTAAAACTTGGACAAATAATTACAACTCCATATAAAGTGCGGATTTATAAATTAACAAGTATTACTGTAACGTTTACAGTATCAAAACATTCGTTAGCAAAATTTAGGCGATTTCCTTACCATCCAAAATATTATATATCAACTCCGATTATTTAGCAGTATCAGACACCTATGTCAGTAAATTAAAATCTTAGGCCATCGCTGAAAAGTGCAAATGGCTTTGTCCTTTTCATCCCCCTTCTAATTATTTGCAATTCATCATCACATCTGGCATTTAATAATAAAATTATCTAAGCTACTCAATATGAGGCAATCTAAGCTTCCCTAAATATGATTTTCATTTCTAAACCGGGCCTACAATATATTTATATCCAGATCTCTCTCTCTCTCTCTCTCTCTCTCTCTCTCTCTCTCTCTCTCTCTCTCTCTCTCTCTGCCCCAATATTCCTGATATTGGTCACTCGCTTATACCGTAATGAAACATAATTCTTCATATATATATATATATATATATATATATATATATATATATATATATATATATATATATATATAGTATATATATATATATATATATATATATATATATATATATATATATATACTGTATATATATATATATATATATATATATATATATATATATATATATATTATACATACATACATACACAAACACACGCACACGCACGTATATAAGTCAGCGTTTAGCAGTTTTCCTAGCAGGAGGTGGCTCCAAAGACAAAACTAGACAGACATCAAGGATATCATCGCATGATTTTAAAAGAGGCTAACTGAAAATCCTATACTGTATGCAAGTGCGGTTAAAAAGATAACACGGTAATTTTAAGAATGTATGCTACACTGACTGGATTATGAAATTTATTTTACTTTATTTGTAAAATAAACTGAGACGAACGTAAATAGGTACATGCAAAATGAGAGAAACGTTAAATATTTTGAAAAAAATAATAATAACTGGAATAAACATACCAGTTCTGGATTTGTACTAATTTCATCTACGAAACCCTTTGAAGAAAAATATTTTAACTGAATTATCTGTTAATAAAAGTATTGATTGGTCGGAAATATGCAATGCGTTTTGTCAAACGGAAAAATATAGCTACATTCCTATGTCCAACCTCCATATCTGTTAAGGAATAGAACTTCCAGATTAAGTTTATCGCCTACAATCCCACACAGATTCTTTTCACGTCCAGGAAAATTTTACAAATCATATTACGATAGCAGTTAGTCTAATGCCCTTGCTATAATGGATAAAACTGAATATTATAAGAATAATTATACGAACTATTAGAGGGCCATCTACCTTGACTTATCTTACAAATGAGATTTTAGAAAATGATCGTGGTCTGTTTAACAAGAATATTGAGAAACTTCTATATAATTATGCAGGAAGTTACGTCTGCAGATGAGATAATGATGAAAGGGAGATGGGTAAGGAATGGGCATGTCCTTTGCATACCCCATGCAGAACAGTACGTGACAGTGACAGCTAGGCTCCTGTAGGCACCAGAAAAGTTGAAAGAACTAGATCTACTTTGTCTGAGAGGAGAAGCTGAAAATGAGTGTAGATTTGTGGAAGAAAAGGCACAAGAAAAACATAAGTGGCCGCCTTTCACAGAAACCCTTTGCGTTACGCAGCGTTGGAGGCGAAAATGATCATGATATAATTACAAAGAATTAATACAGAAATTTTCAGTGAGGCCGATCATAAGCTCTGTTAAGAAGACGGAAAATATTTTATGCATGTTAAAATTTCGGCTTACAAGATGTCCACAAACATCTGCCATTTTCACTTTTATTTCAATCATTCAAACACATCAAGACCGCTGTGTTGTCTCCTATGTTTTGCTATACGTGAAATTGCAGGCAATTTTTGAGGTACCCAGATATTTTTGAGAAAAATAATTTTTATGACGCCCGAAAAATTTTATGGCCTGACCAGGACCCACTAAGTCCTGGGTCTGACATAACTCTGGAACTTTAAAACAAAAATATCGTCTTCCTTCCGTTTAATATTGATTTCTATCAAATCCAGACTGTCAAGTCTGTAGGTATAATTGCTGCTTTGAAAACACTCAGGGTGATTAGGAACATACTGCATTAAAACAACATAAGTATAATGTAACAACAGAATTTTCTGGGCATATCTGACAGCAGTCATAATAACTAGAAAGAATTTAGGGAAACTATGAATTGTAGAGATTTGGTTAAATGAAAGTTAGAATAGTTTTTTATAAAGAAAAAGACTGACAATTTATTAAATGTCAACCTCAGCTAATATAAAAATGAAATGCTAATGAATTGTTATACGTTGAGACATACACAACACATATACACACATATGTATATATAGATACATGTAAATGTGTGTGTGTGTGTGTATATATATATATATATATATATATATATATATATATATATATATATATTTATATATATATATATATATATATATATATATATATAACACGTTCCCATGTGGTCATATATATATATATATATATATATATATATATATATATATATATATATATATATATATATATATATATATAGATGTGTGCATATCTATATATTTATATATACTGTACGTATGAATTTATGCATGAATATACATGCATAAAAATAATTTCAATACCTGTCTATATATATACATATATATATATATATATATATATATATATATATATATATATATATATAATATATATCCAGTTTATTAAAAATAACAGTGACACGTTATTAAATATCATCCTTTGTTCTTATAAAGTTGAACTGCTAATGAAGGCAATTATACGCTGTAACACATGCAAACACACACACACACACATATATATATATATACATATACATTTGTATAATATATATATAATATATATACACCTGTGCATTGATATATATATATATATATATATATATATATATATATGTATGTATGTATACAGTAATATATACATATTAATATACGTGTATACTGTATATGTATATATATACATAGATATATACCCGGAGCATAATGATACATACAAACCCGTATCACAAACACACAGATAAGTAAACATGGGCACGTGGAAATATCAAGTCAATATCACAACAAGTTAATAAAACACCTACTAAGTCATAACAGTAGAAAGTATGCACCCAACGTCCCTTGAGGGGCAATAACTGTACGTCATAAAAGCTAGTATGAGGTTCTAAGCCTTTACAATATGAAGTAATGAGAGAGACAAGTGATAAGAGAAGAGGATAAAGTGTGCACCCAGAGAGCAAGACACTGCTACGAATATTCGTAAAAAATATCTATATGTCTCTTGGATAGAAGAAAAGTTCAAGATATCGATAAATTTAGAAAATAGTATTAATCCGTTTGATGAGATCGGACGCCATCGCAATTTTCTACGGTGTATAGTACATTCATAAACGATGGTGAATTACGGCATAAATATGAAAAAGGAAATGTAAATTTAAAAGACAAGACGAAAACTATTTTTCCCTTTTACACGTTACAGAAAAAAAATTTACATTACACATAACCACTTACACTTCAGAGTGCTATCATTTAAACCCACATAAAGTTATATAATTCGATTCAACCTGGAGGTTTTTTTATTTCAAGAATCCACAAGGGGACATTATTACCTCGATGAAGTACTGGTGAAATAAAATATATACAAAATATATACAAACCGAGCAGGAATGCTCAGTCGAACCATTAATATATATATAT
>JANJGK010000038.1:30652553-30677553 GCA_039081455.1 Macrobrachium rosenbergii
TATCAGAAACATTATATTGCATCCCTGGAAAACCCGCAGATAAAAAACGCCACTAAAGAAGAATGACAATGTCGTATAGCGAAAACCGTTAAGGGGTTAAAGGAATTTATGAAGATGAATTACATTTAAAAAATGAATATCGCTCTAATACAAAAAACTATTTGCTTAATTTATCTTTCTTTGTATGAATATACATATATGTAATTTTTACATTAAAGATGTACCTCAAAAATTTGTTGAGCTCCCAACCATCACCAAGTATTTAAAGGTGAGGTAGCTAGGCCAAAGCCCTTCACCCTGGCAGCAATTCACACGGGTCAACTAACTATCAGATATGTAGGTCACTGCTTAGGTCGACAGAGGCACTTTGGATTTTCAGGTAACGAGCCCTAATCACTTTCCCAGTTCGTGATCGATTCCGGGTTTTGTAGCATCTGAAACACCAGGTCTTGACCTTACACTTGAGACAGGAAGTCAATAAGGTGACTGAGAAGCACGATTATGGCTAACTTTAACCTTAAATAAAATCAAAAGCACTGATGCTAGACGGCTGCAATTTACTATGTTTGATGATTGGAGGGTGGGTGATCATCATACCAATTTGCAGCCCTCTAGCCTCATTAGTTTTTAAGATCTGAGGGCGGACAGAAAAAGTACGGACAGACAGACAAAACCGGCACAATAGTTTTCTTTTACAGAAAACTAAAAGTAACGTCTGCTACATTACCAAGGTACTCAATCTGTGTAGTTTTCGTGGTAAAAGAAATAAGTTTCATTATTATGTAACTAAACCTTCAAGCAAACTGTTGTTTTTTTTTCTTTTTCAAGTTTTATTGCAAAAATAAAACGTGTCCGAAGAATTTAAATTATAATACTTAAACAGTATAGGTCTAAAACTCTCCATCACTGTTTACACCAAGAAGCCGGCGCTCTCATTTTAGTATTCATTAAATAACAAAAACCTATCGACTGCTGACGTTGCATTTTGAAATTCTAATCGTAAAAGAGACCGATTATAGTTATTCGTTTGTTTTTATTATTCGAAAAAATTTTCTTGATATTACTAAGAACTACCGCATATTGCTTAAATTCTTCACTAAGCAATAGATCGTCGGACATAAGGGTAGACAGGCATACGGGAGCAGCACGGACATGGGCCACAGACAGAGAGAGAGAGAGAGAGAGAGAGAGAGAGAGAGAGAGAGAGAGAGAGAGAGAGAGAGAGAGAGAGAGAGAGAGAGAGTTCTGGGCAAAGGCATTAACACCGAAAAATTTGATTAACTAAGCCACAAATTTTTTGACACTGACTCTCTCTCTCTCTCTCTCTCTCTCTCAACATGGTACTGAACAAAGACTGTCGTGTAGACACATGATGGTGTCAATATCTCAATCTTGTAAGGTCACTGGTTTCATCTTGGAATGAAAAAATCAAAGGTTCCTCGAGAATTTTGCCTCTCCTCTATGCACTGTATATTACAGATTTATTAGTAATATAGTGATCTGGTATATAAATGGCCCCTTCAAACCACAGTTCAATGATGACTATACACTTATGACTCATTTTATTTGTTTATATTCTTCAATTCAAAGAAATAAAATGCGGAATATTCTTAAACATTGTCTTCCTTGTTGCCCTTGAATTCGACTTTGTGATATACATGTTCAACATTTTTAACACTATCTCTTAACTAGCTGTGTATTGAAATCATTCAGATTTTTATCTCTATTTTTTAATATTATTATACAGAAGAACAAGCTTGAAAATGAACTCTGAACACTTATAGAGAGAATACATGAGCTTAAAAACAAACCTGGCCTGATGAACTAATCGGCTACCTTAGTTATGCATAATGAGAGTGGTTTCTCTTCATTAATGAGCAAGGCAACTGTAATTTAGATTTGCCGCAAAATTCCCTATAGGGGACTCAACAAAAAGTATAATGCATTTACCACAAATAAACTACATTTCAGTACTCTAGAATACCATTCGAATTGAAGTTGTTTTCAGTTTCTTTTACGAAGTGAAAAATTGTTTTTACGGATTTAACAGGCATTGTACTAAATATTTATAATGACATTATCATTTCTCTGGCTCTTGAAGATCGCAATAGGAAACTGAAATCTATTTTTCACAGACCAAGATTTCTTTTTTATCAAAGTCAAACTCGTTAAATGTCATTTATTAAAAGTACGAATTAACTTAATTTGGACATTTCTGACTTACAAATTGTTCAACGAAAAACTAAGGCAATTAAAGTCTTTCCAACTCTCTGTAATAAGGAAAACCTTCTCAAACTGACAGGAGTTACAGATTATTATCGAATGAATATTCATGCATATTTAGTTGTTGCTGTCCCTCTAACCAACCCTTTCCCATTTAAAGGAATTGAGCGCAAACTCGTCAAAATGATTCAGTCAACACTCTACTTTGCCTTCACATGGTAATCAGAATTTGTTTTAATATACTAAAAGAAAAAGATCTTTTATTCATTAACGGCAGGGATTCGAGGAGTTTTCGACTCCTAACATCCATCAAATGTACTGCAGTATGTTTCACATTAAACTCGTGTTAATTCAGTATGGTATGATCTTTCAGAGGTAGTTGAAAGGAAGCACTGAGAAACTCGTGGTCATCAGATTTAAATGAATACTTAAAATGACTGAGGACGACGACGACTACGACAACTACTACCGGTGATTGGTCAGCCACTGCACCAACATCACCATTATGACTGCAACTACGAAAGAGGAAGATGGTGTTTATTAGGCATGCTTCGTTATTTGTAAGCCTGCATATTTATCTCAAATGCATCACTTGGTGTTTCCATCATTCTCAAACTGATGTTAAAAGTTTTGAAATTAGATAAATTACAAGCACCAAATAATAAAAAATAATAATGATAATATTCATGCATAAGGATGAAAGAAAATGAAACCAACTACCACGTTTTGGTAGAACTGATATAAAATTCAATTCAGGTAAACATTACCAACTGTCTTTTCATTAAGTAGATATCCACCACCAGAAGAATTCCCAGAAACTAGCAGACCACAACAAAAGCCAAAATATACCGCAAAGAAGCAATAACGAAATGAAGAAAATATAAGGTGCAGATGCCGATGGCTTACTTGATCTCAAAAAATTTCATGAGAAGAGAAATTATGAAAAGTCATTTAATCAGTCAAAACGCACGAATGTTTAAAATGACTAAGAATTTTTATGCTGCAAGTTGCTCATAACAACCGATCCTAAAATGAGCAACTGAAAATCAATCACTAAAGAAACCTCTCTGCAGCAATATTAATATCTTATTCAGTTTTGTTGCATTAATCATACTTGTTTTGGCACGGTGTTATTACACAGGAGATATCTGATACGTTGTATGGTAAGTAAAGGTTATTCTGCAAAAGAAACTTCGCAGCAGTATAGCTTTCCTTTTAAAGAAATACACACATATATATTATAAAACAAATTCGTCAAAGGGATTGTTAATTAGTTGCAAATAATTAAACTTAAACTTCAAAGGAAGAAGACTAGTTCTATAGAAAAATACTTTTAACATGTGCTGTGAAATACAGCAGTTCGCTGAATAATGTAGAATAAAAAAAATCAGCGATTAAATATGGTAAAGAGCTCAAGTACTAAGGGACAAAAATCATTACCAAAGAAAACATTCGAAAGGAATTTATTAACATGTACTGTAGATCAAGTGATATTCGAGGCACGAAATATGGTTGATTTTTTTCCATCAAGATATTACATTATCCAAATAAATCGAAATAATGCTTGTAATATCTGACGAGGTTAACAGAAAAAAATCGAAGGTACCTCAAAATCTTGCTTGGCCTTAAACCCCCGCCAGCCAACCCACGACCCCCAACCCCTACTCACCCTCTATGCAAAATGTCACTGAATCAAAAAAACAATTTGCCCTATTTACGATGTTGAAAACTGTATCATTTTGTAATGTTTACGAAACTTTATATTTCGATTCATCTCAAACGATAATCAACTCTACCTCCTGAATCCTTAGCCCACCTCTTCGCATTATTTCTCGGATATCAATAACAAATTGTGATATCTCACAATGTGAACTCTTATATGCCTCATTGCCCACTGATCCACAAACTTGAATTGAATTCCATGAAAAAGTCTCTTGGCTCTCAATGTTTGCGAAAATGAAAACTGCTGGTTTTCATCGGAGTCGATGTTTAACTCAAAATTTAATCAGATCTTACTACTCCCCAGATAATAGAATAATTCCATTAAAATCCTCCAACTCATCTTAATCAAGGTCATCAGGTATTACTATATATATTTCATCAACATGTATATACCATTTGTCCTAGAACCGGGGAGGGAACGTTTCCTTCCGAAAGCGATTTAACGAATCTCCATATACCAAAACTGTAAAAAAACACAGATGATCATAAACAAGGTAAACCTTGCAAACAACTTCGTGAATGCGGTTCATTAGCTAGTAGGATACACACACACACACACACACACACACACACACACACACACATATATATATATATATATATACACTAGCGATTATCTCTCACCCACAGCCGCTTCCAACCACTAGTTTAGTATCAGCGAGCTGACAGCGTTATGCCACCTACAAAGGCTTCATTACAGTATAATGAGTTAATTTGAATGCAGCAACTGCCACAATACTTTTTCCTTCCTTTAAAAATGCCACCTTCTTCAAAGAGAAACCACACATTTGGATTTTAGGTGAATTTTAATGTATTTTCCATGATGTGTGATGTATAAATGAAAGTTAATGTCATACTTGTAAAGATGATGAATTCAGATGCTGCCTAATATCTAGAAGTGAGAAACATCCTTCTTTAGGTAACAAACTAACAAACAAACAAAAAACGCGAAAAAACATAAATAAGGAGTATTATTATTTTAGAAATACAACCAAAATACAACAAAAATATTTCTAACCAAAAAGATGTCTTCAATAATTACATAAACTTTACCTGTAACCTATTTTCAGAAGAATAAAAAAAAACTTTCCAAACGCTTACGCAACGGTGCCATTTGTTAACAAAAACATGCCGTAAAACAAAACCTGTTTTATGTCAGTGTACTCTTGATCAACAACAAATGAAGCAATTTAGCGTCCAATTGTTAACTGGAATGTGCATCTTATATTAAACCCAGACTAGTAAAAATACAGTCTAGGTGAACACTACAAATTTCAAAGATGATGTGGGAATAACTTCAATAACAAAGTAGAATATCGCCTTAGTGAAGCTGCATACAAGAGAACAGTTTAATAACTAAGCCATCAGTGAAGGAGAATGTCGGAGATAACCTTAATAATTTCATTACATTTAACCATAGAAATGATCCTTGGAAATTAATCATTTAAGGAATGGCCTGTACTGAAGACACCTCGGCAGTAAATTCTACATAGAATTTCTTAGCAACAAGTGATACCAATAATGAAGCATAAATGAATGAATGAATGAACGAGTTTAGCCCAAATTTTCAGGTATAAGGTCATTAACAATGAACAACGCCTGAATCGTAATCTTCAAGTATAGCTATCATTAAAACCGCAGCTCGCAACAGTACTAAGTGGTTTATAATCTCCGATAAAATTAAGGTACGAAGTTTACTTCGGATTACCCAAGTGGTTGCATTTCCGCTCATGAACATATTCCACAGCAGTTGCGCCGTACACATTGAAACTATCATCGTTTTTCAGAAGGAACCTGCTTTTCAGTTCGTTTCGCAACCTGAAAATTCGACGGTTGCATACCAGTTGCTTCCAGGCAGTATATTATAAATCACAGCATAATATATGACTAAGCATTATATAAATGATTTAATACTTGTATACATGAGAAACAAAATCACGAAATCAGACGAATATATACAATATATGCATAGGTTTAAAAATAAAAATTTTTATATTTGAATAACTGACATACTGAAGAGGGTACGAATTTAGAAATTTTAGTTAATGACCAATACAAAAGAAATATATCAAATTATTCACACGCGCTAAGCAAAAGAAACCAAAATAAATAACAAAGGTAAATAAATGAAATGAAAATTAAATACACGAAATCTCATTAGACAGACACATTACAAGCAAACAACATACTGTAAATCTACACACGCAAAAAAAAGTGGAAAAAATAACAACAGAAAGCGACAAAATTCTCGCATCCTAATATATGACACAATAAGGATTCAATGGCAGAACAAAAGGTCTGAAGCCTTCAAAGGAGAAAAATTCCTTTCAACTGCAAAAAGGAGAGGAGGAGGAGGAGGAGGAGGAGGAGGAGGAGGAGGAGGAGGAGGAGGAGGAGGAGGAGGAGGAGGAGGAGGAGGAGGAACAAAATGTGGATCATTAAAAGAAATGACAATGGAATGTTCCCGTTTCTCCGTTCTCCTCAATATGGGGGTTCAGAGAGAGAGAGAGAGAGAGAGAGAGAGAGAGAGAGAGAGAGAGAGAGAGAGAGAGAGAATGTCCTACTCTTTGTTTTCGTTCACAGGAAGAGTTTCTCAGTGGATGAATTTCAGTTTAACAGAATTGTTTATCCGAATATGTATGAAGTGGTCACTATCAATACATTTCTCGAACATCCTCTCAGCATATGTGGAAATTTCGAGTCACATAAATTAAACTAGTTGCCATCGGTACGTTTTGAAAGAATAATCGACAAAAAAATCTGCCCTCCTGTTGATAAAGATCGATCCTGAGCCAAATTTTATTCGATTAATCAAAAACCTAACTTCAAAAAATTATATTTCTGACAGAATTATATGTTTGCTTCGCTCCTTTGGTCAGCTTTCGTCCACATACTAAGGGGATAAAAAAAAAATCCTCTGTTCTAAAAAGTAGCGAGCTATACTCGAAATATAACAAACCTGCAGTTTCTTTTCCACGACAATTGAAATATATGTATGTTATGGCCGAGGAAAAAAAAGGGAATGTGTACTGTAAAGTTGGCAAAACATTGTTCAATGCTCAGCGAAAGACCCAGAGACATCAGAAAATGGGAAAACAAATGGTACGTGACATTTCAAACTCGTGGACGCCCTATTTATTTTACTTTTTTTTAACCAAACGCAGACCATACTTTGAAACGCTGAGGGATTTTAAATGTGTACCCAACACCATACATGCATCAACAATAAGGTCACCTGTTAATAGTCGATAGCGTTCTGCATACAACCCTTTACGTTACTGAAAAAAGCTATCCCGCTTTCGTAATGACACTGTATTGGGATATCAGCCATCTTGCATAAAATTTCTACTTACATGAACTATCTATTTAATTCTTATAGACAACATGTAACGAAAGAGTACGTTATAATTTTTTTTTTAAATTACTAACGAAAGTCTCATCTAACTGGCAGTGTAAGAGGGCGTCCACACTGCAGTAAAACGTCATAAACACACGTGAGTAACTTACCGTATACGCATCATAAACATGCTAAATACTAGTCAACCAACGAGTGTTTATGGCCTGTTTTACTGTAGTGTAGACGCACCCAGGACCCACGAAGTCTTAATGAGTCTCGGAGCACTATACGACACATACGCAGAAACTAAAAATCGCAATTCTTGACAAAAGAGAAATTCTGTTAGTGAGCAGCATAAAAGAATGTGAGAAACAACGCATACATTAGACTAGTAGGATAAATTGCAAAGAAAACTATCAACAACTATTCAATTACACGTTTCTTCAACATTCTTCTTCATACTCTATAATGAAAAAACCCGTCAACAAAAAAAAGTTTTATGCATTGAAATATTTACTAACGGAACCTCGAAATAAACCTCAGACTCTCCATATCTCTACATAGGTACCGAAAGAACATTTAACTCTAAAACTACTGGTGTACTACTATCCAATTCAGGGACCGCGAGTCATCGTTTTTCTCAAACATCTTTCAAACTAATCATTTGATCGAAATGGTACTTTGGCAAAGTGTACAAGACACCTCCCGCTAATTTTGGTAATATAGTGCATTTTTAAGGTAATATAGTGCATTTTCAAATGGTTTAGTTAAGGAGTTTACTCTTGACTTATATGGTGTTTCCAAGCATCGCCAAACTATGCATTCGAACGTCCTTTGTCCCCATCTCGTCCCTCCCTCTTCCTTCCCCTCCTCATCCCTCCCTCAACCCACTTTCTTGGCCTCCCCATCTCCGGCCCCCCTTTCCTGTCTATGGGGGATAGCGGACGTTCGATTACGTATATTAGTCCTGCTGACTCACGCGACTTTCCTTTGAAAGCCAATAGTAAACGCCTTAACTGACACCATTTGACAATGCACTATATCACCAAAAATTAGCGGGAGGTGTCTTGTATACTTTGTCAAAGTACCATTTCGATCAAATAATTAGTTTGAAACGGATAGTAATTCCTGATTTTAAGGCTGTTAACTGGACATCATTCTCAGTGACAAAGCACTGAATTAGCAGTAAAAAAATTATATAACGCTGCATTACAAACGAAAATAAGACTGCTGGAATAAAATCTTGCACGCGTACAATCTTGCTCTCGTAAAGCAAAGAATTTCCATAACACGAAAAAGTGACGATGAAAAGTGACAGAATGATAAACAAATCAAAGCTATCCAATGAAAACTATTAACCCAGTAATTTCTCCGGGGCAATGCACCTAATAGAGATCAATGTCAACTGCCTCAAGGAATCTTACAGATTCCCCATCTCCGGTTTGCAAAAGCCATCAGTCGCTCAAAAGAAGGCCACTTCCCTCCTCAAAAGTAGTCACTTTCACCAATGAAGGGGCCATTTTCTTTTCGGATGGAAACCGTTGTGAACCGAAGGCTTCAACTGAAAGTCTGATCAGCATTTTCTAAGAAGTGTCGTGCAAGTGAACAGTAATATTATGTACATCAAAGTGATGTACAGAGTTTCTTTTACGCGAAAACAGTTTTGCTCAAGATGCAAGTTATAAAAATCATAACCTAATATCGCTAAGTCTGCTCGGGTCTCATCATCATCATCATCATCATCATCATCGCTCTCTCTCTCTCTCTCTAAGATTTATCTAACTATATATTGTTTCATCAATCAGTTATGTGGGCACTTTACACGCTGATATGGTCCAAAATGCGCGTATTTAACATTTTCCAGCTTATTAATAATAATTACCCTATGAACAACCTAAACCTAACTATGAAAGAAACAGTTGACAATTTCGCAATGGGTTTTCATAGATAACTGTGAAGCTCAAATGTACATTACAAGGCGATCCAAAGGGAAACAATCAAAACCTGTCGCTGGAGGCAGTACACTCTCCTCAACGAACTCCAGCCAGATATTCCGTTTTAGCTCCCAGCTAACCATTAGGTATCACTGAGCACTGTCTTAATCAGGTCTATCTGAATCTCTCACGCCACTTTTAGCCTTGTGATATCCATCAAGGAATAGCCTACCCTGCAATAAGTGATCATCCCTTCATTCTATACAACATTTTGTCCATCTGGACCATCAAAAGAAGTCCCAAACATACGTCAAACACAAACATTTGTAATATTGAGAGCAATTAATTTTCCAAGACTCTTCCCTTAAAAAACTGAAACGTTAAAATCTAACTTACTATTGATTAAAGTAAAAACGTTAGCACAGAAAATCCCAGGACACGTGTTGCTCTTTTACAAAAAAACGAAAAACGGAGGAACAATGAGAAATACATAGAAGAAAATCTAATCATATATACCATATCAAGAAAGACGCACAAATAAATAAATAACGTGAACAAAAATCAGAAAATTAAAGCCACTAAAATTGAAGCTCGTTCGCTACAACCTCACTTAAACTTGGGATAATCATTGCGAGTTTATTACAAGCAACATCAAGAAGTACAAAACTAATTAACCGTAAATCAAATTAATTCAACAACTACGATAAAGCTCCAAGATTCAAGAAGAAAAAAATATGGATGATCGAACTAAGTGTTAGCTTAATATAGTTATACACTATTCTTGAAAACAGGACCTGAAACCTTCCAACCTGGAAATGAGAAGGATAATAATATTACATCGATGATGCCAAAGATAACGCGTTTATATACTTTGTAATAATTACTCTGGTAACACAACACAGAAAATAAAAACTTCCACCAATATGAATTTGTAAATAAAGAAACTCATTTAATATTCCACCATGGAGGCGTAAATAAGTATCACTAAACGTTCACAATGAGAATAAATGAGCAATTATGTATATAGGATGAATGTGGAATCCCGAATAATAATAATAATAATAATAATAATAATAATAATAATAATAATAATAATAATAATAATAAACTGGCAAAGTAACAAGGACTGAAGGAATACAGCTACCAGACGGGAATAGCATCACACACATAGATGAGACAAGATACAAATACCTGGGAATAAAGGGGAGAGGATATAAAACACCAACAGATGAAGGACACGATCAGGAAAGAATATATGCAGAGACTTAAGGCGATACTCAAGTCAAAACTCAACGCCGGAAACCTGACGAAAGCCATAAACACATGGGCAGTGCCAGTAATCAGATACAGCGCAGGAGTAGTGGAGTGGACAAAGGCTGAACTCCGCAGCATGGACCAGAAAACTAGGAAACACATGACAATACACAAAGCACCACATCCAAGAGCAAATACAGACAGATTATACATATAACCAGATATGTTCAAGGAGCAATAGATGGAAATAACATCTCACCCATATGCAGGAAGTGCAATATGAAAGACAAGACCATAAACCACATAGCAAGCCAATGTCCGGCGCTTGCACAGAACCAGTACAAAAAGGGGCACGATTCAGTAGCAAAAGCCCTCCACTGGAGCCTGTGCAAGAAACACCAACTAGCTTGCAGTAATAAGTAGTACGAACACCAACTTGAGGGAATGACAGAAAACGATCAGGCAAAGATCCCCTGGGACTATGGTATCAGAACAGATAGGGTGCTGCGTGCCAATAGACCAGACGTGACGTTGATCGACAAAATCAAGAAGAAAGTATCACTCACTGATGTCGCAATACCATGGGACACCAGAGTAGAGGAGAAAGAAAGAGAAAAAATTCATAAGTATCAAGACCTGAAAATCGAAATAAGAAGGATATGGGATATGCCAGTGGAAATTGTACCCATAATTATAGGAACACTAGGCACGATCCCAAGAACCCTGAAAAGGAATTTGGAAAAACTAGATGCCGAAATAGCTCCAGGACTCATGCAGAAGAGTGTGCTACTAGAAACAGCGAACATAGTGAGAAAAGTGATGGACTCCTCAGGAGGCAGGATGCAACCCGGAACCCCAAACTATAAAAAAAAAAACACCCAGTCTAATAGGACGACTGTGATAGACCCAAATACTAAACTGAAAACAATTCGCATGAAAAGCATTTACATTAACAAACAAAAGCATATAATTAATGGACATTAATTACAACCGGATCCTCAAAGAGGAATGGTATATAATAATAATAATAATAATAATAATAATATAGCACGAGACAAAAAGACTTGCCCTTTGCAGATCTACTGAAGTATAATAAAATAACAATACAGAATTCTTTAGTTCTCAATCTCTCTATCTCTACTTCAGTTGATTCCGAGCAGGAAATTCATGAAAAGTCTCGAGCAACTCGAAGCGGGATTAGAACCTTCGCCAGTTAAGTTGGGGTGAGGTTACTGTAAACGATTACACCTACGTGGTGGAATTCGAACTCTTCACCCATTAAGCAATGGTGAGTTAGAACGGTTAGAGGTACTTATATATTCCTCGTTTTGGATTTAATCATTAAAGCAGTGATCGTATCCAAAGCACGAGATGAAACAGAGAAGTTATGGGGGTTTTCGTTGGCTTGACATTCAAACTAAGAAGATCACGTCAATGTGACATAGATTCACGTAATAATGAAAAGATGAAGGCTGTTTGTCACTATTGTTATTATTATTACTATTCTTATTGGACGAAATGCTTTGGAGGAATATATTAGCACTGAGTAATATAACCCTAAACAATCAAATGGAAAGTAATTAAAACTTCACGGTGATTGCCAATTAATTTATCTTGCACATGCACACTATAGTGAAACTGTAGCCAAATGTAAACCAAAGACAAATATTGTGAATAACTGTTATGACTATACACATGCTTACAATAAATGAGCTAAATTACATACATATACAGATTTAACATACTAGGAGATGATTTAAAATAAATGAGTGAATTAATTTGTGTCTAATAAGGAAAACTGACGTGTTAATTGAAGCTAAAACAAAAATTCTTCTACATTGTGAATAAAAAAATATCACTGATCACCAAGAATTACACTGACAAGTGAAAAATAGACGTAAAAAGTTTTTCGACATAAATTTTGGTGGAAGACTAACTGTTTAGCAGTGCTAAGGATTTTTACTTTACATATAAAAGCTGTCCGTTTTAACCTATTGTGCCCCTATATATCTTCTAGACAGAGGGAGGAAAGTTGGCATAAGGCTAAACCATTTCTACGCTGGTAATTATTCATTACTTTCATCTGGATTTCATCTCGATTGTACCCTCTCTTACTTCTCTTTTCATCTTTTTTTTATATGAGCAATCTAATCTATGGATCATACTACACAACATTACAGCTTTCTTGCTTTGTATGTATCAAATATTATATTTTCCATACCACTACATCACTGTTAAAATTCTTCTATAGTTTCAGTCCTCAATACATAAAAAAAATCGTTGGAACCGTCACAGCGTTATCGGAGTGATATACTTTTTAACCCGATATGGGCTCCCCGCGTTGCCCTAGGTGATTTTCACCTGGGAATCTTGTAGGTTTTTCACTAATATTAATAATAAATAATATTTTCATGCAAAGATATCTGTATGTTTATTGGCATATTAAGCTCCTCTTACAGTAAAGTCCATAATAAGTCATATCGAATCATTACGAGGTAAGATCATATAGAGATATTTTCGACTCGATTGGAGTCTCTGCTTTTCCCGAAAACCTAAATTGCATAATAATAATAATAATAATAATAATAATAATAATAATAATAATAATAATAATAATAATAATAATAATAATAATAAGTTTGGAGAAACAAATCCATAGTTATGTATATGTACATATATTTAAAGATAAATCTGTACAGAAAGCTTTTAGGAAACTGTTCGATTGACCCTTTTCAATGAGATTGAAAAGGGAATCGAACAGTTTCCCGAAAGCTTTCTGTACAGATCTATCTTTAAATATATGTACATATACATAACTGTGGATTTTTCTCTCCATTTCAAGACTCATACTACTATTAGTATTTTTTAATAATGAGTTTCATTGACAACTACTGATTCTTAAGCGGCTCTGAATTTATGATTAACTTTTCCCATCAGTCTTCTAAAGCCTTCCATATTCCCAATTTTACATTTGGTATTCTCGTTGTATTTCTCAAGTAAAAACGGAAACGTCTGCGGTGTACCATTCGGGAATAACGTTATCCTTTACGTTTTTCACCTCCTCTCTGAAATTCCTCTGCAATTAACTTTTGCTTTTGTCTACTCTTTATTGTGTCCCAGCTTTCACCCGATATCCACGGTTTCCGCCGAGCGTCTTTTTTTGAGGGATTTCTGAAATCAAAATCAATATTTGAACCAATCCTCCATGGACTGCAGATGGAACTTTTGTTGCAGAGTCACACTGCTGAACGGAATTGTTATTCGAGAAAATACTGTGAGGACTGCTGAGTTTGATAAGAAAAGACACCCATATATATATATATATATATATATATATATATATATATATATATATATATATATATATATATATATATATATATATATATAATATATACACATATATACATATATGTATATATGTATATTATATATATATACAATAAATTTAGATAAGCTACTGTACTATATATAGATCTTTAACAGCAATTCTTGAATCCAGTTATTTGAAAAACGCCAATTTTCAAACAAAAATAAGTTGTTTACGCCTTGTTAAATAATCTTCCAGTACATTCGTAGCCCTATTGCAATCCTCATCGATTGTGTGCTCAGTCTCATATATAGTTCCTAAAGTCAATCTATATAGACATGTAACTGCAAAACCTCTCGATGTTCACGTCCAAGAAGGTTTATCGCACTAAACGTAACTACTCTGTGAACTTTATTGTTGGGTGGTTTAAATGTGAGCTACAGTGTGGCAATGACAAGTTGTTGTACACTTCCAAACTCTGCCACTATAATTCATAACATATGACATATGTTTTAACCAGATTTGTACCCCATACATCGTTAGAGTAGAAGTAAAAGTTTTCGAAGCTCTAGTGTGACACATCTAGAGGGTCCTCGGCACTCTACTTTAAAAAGTAGGATCCGGCTCGGCACTCTACTTTAAAAAGTAGTGTCCGGAGGACCATCTAGATGTGTCACAACAGATCTTCAAAAACTACTGTATTTTTAAAGCACAACACTGTTGCCAACAACTCGACTCAACATAAAGTTTTCTTACTTTTGTTCTTCCTCAGTCGTTTTCACTTTTCCTATTATTCGAGAGTACTGTAAGGTGAGGAGAACAAAGCAAAATGTTTGGAAAATACTTTTCTGTCAAGCTGTTCCTGACACTCAGTGATTTTACTAAATAATTATTTCATTTTGTTTCGTCCAATAATTCAACGAGAGAGAGAGAGAGAGAGAGAGAGAGAGAGAGAGAGAGAGAGAGAGAGAGAGAGAGAGAGAGAGAGAGAGAGCACAAGGCATAAAAGCTTAATGGGGAGTGATGTCACAAATTTCTAGCTACAGCATATCCTAAGGAAGGTTCTAAAGAGATTGTGCGAAAACCAGTGATCCCTGGATATATACAGCTAGGCATCGAACAAAAGATTGGAAAGCGAACAAGATGTTGATAGAAAATTTTCAGATTTATTAGCTGCTACGTTTTCCTTAACAGTTACAAACTAAGTAAAATGTTCAGGAAAATTCCCATGGCACAAATAAGATTATACAGAGCAGACTTTGCAGGCAGTTACGAAAAGTGTGTACATTTTAAATTACACCGCCCAGGCCATGAGCGAAAGTAAAACGAAGCAGGAAACGTATAAGGTGGAAATTCAGGTGGGAAATAGAGTCAAATTTAAAAACAAAAAAGAATAAAGATATAAAAAGTAAATAAAGAAAAAAAAAATCTGCTCTGCCTGGCTGTTAGTAGATCTCCCTCTACACCTTTTGCGCACATTCTTTCGCTGACATACAGATCAGATACTTATCATGTCTCGTAAAAATCCCTGACTGCTATTAATAACTAATTTAACAAGAACACCAAAAGACCTGAACATAACTGGGATTTAAGCAATCGCTCGTTCAGATCCTCGTTTATTCTTGTCTTTTCCTTATTTTTGATAAGTAGAAATGCAATGACTGTTAACATTCCAGGTTTCTTCGCAATATCTGCTAATCTCACTACTTCACAAAACATCTGAAATCATCTGAAAACTGTGGAATCATTTCGCTATATGCCAGCCACAGAAACTTTGCACGTTTCAGCAATGAATTCGATGCAGGATCCGTGATCACCAGACTGAAGTTGTCACGTACATGTTTGATGGCAAAGCTGGCACCCTTAAATTATATGCAAATATCAAGTAATGAATCCTGTAATTACTACATGAAAAATAATTACAAAGTGCCCGATCACTTATCAACTCTGTCCACGCAGCTATTGCATAGAACAATTTGACACTAATGATGCTCAATGGTTCCTTCTAATTTTGGAATACAGGATTGTGTGTGTGTGTGTGTGTGTGTGTGTGTGTGTGTGTGTGTGTGTGTGTGTGTGTGTGTGTGTGTGTGTGTGTTCATCTTCAAGCAACTTAAGTTCTCTGTGGGATTCTTACTCAATGATAAGGTATGAAATAAACAATCCTAATCTACTTACTCATTTTTGGTCCCAAGTTATGCATGCTGGCTGGCTGCGAGAGACCCCTCTTCTCCTGTTGCAAGAACTGTCCAATCAGTTATAAAAAGGGGTCGGTAACTACAGTTCCTGTTTTCAAACATTCCCTTTCTAACTTACTGGTTAAAGTGGACTGCGACATTCTCAAACCTATCCAAACACAGCATCATTTGTTTGACATTACTAAAGAGTGCTTTATCAGAGCACAGAGCAGACCTTTTCCTTGGCCGAATTAGCATATGTAAAAAACAGCAACTGACGAATTACATTTGGAAGATAGTCTTCGATGGAAAGATTCAGATTAAATGTCGCCCATCTTGAACATTTGTGCGATCCTTTGCAATTAACCATTCGCTGTCAAATTCTTTTGTCTGTGATGGACCTTAGTTTGTGTGGACCTTAGCGAAGATGTGCGGTCTCTGAACACTCTTATCCATAATGCTGTAATATATAAACAAAAATTGTGCATTAAACTTGAACACGAACATACCTTGAAACGAAATGCATATTACCTATTATATAATGGTTCTGAACTTGATATAAAGCCACTGTAAAATGTAGTCATTAAAAAAATCAAGGATTTGCGATGATTATTACATCCATATAATTTGCACTAATAAAATGGCTAAACCACGGGGTTTCAATTGATAGCAAAAACCAAAACTTAATTTAGTGCTCATATTTCATAAATTAGTCCAATTGTAAGCCTGGTGCCGATAAAAAATATGTAAGCAAACTAACTGGTACCTTAACATCAAGGCCTTTCTCATACCCTGCACACAGGTAGGATGTGACCACCCCCAAAACATTAATCTTGTGGCTCACAAAAACAATGTGTCAGGGTGTGAAGGGTGCAGACAACTCAGTTACTCAGCGCATTTTCCAGAATGGCCGCTAGACTATCTCATACTGGAACCTTCCCACCAATATTTCAGTGCTTGAGGATTTTACATTTCTGACCCACAAGCATTTAGAGTTTACATAAGCCGCAGGAAATGGTCACAATACGCCCTGCCCTACGCAGCTACTCTAGATTTACTTATATTTCTATGGGATTCTCCTCCTTTTTAGGAGGGTTTTCAAACACCG
Organism: Macrobrachium rosenbergii; assembly: GCA_039081455.1. Lineage (NCBI taxonomy): Eukaryota > Metazoa > Arthropoda > Malacostraca > Decapoda > Palaemonidae > Macrobrachium > Macrobrachium rosenbergii. Next base: position 30,669,619 of record JANJGK010000038.1, read on the forward strand.
TTCTTTTTATAAGGGATAAATCCAAGGTTTTCACCCTAATAGCAACTCACATCCTACTCACACATAATTTGAAATGTAATCTGCCGTTCTTTGAATCTTCTTCAGATTATTTACGACGAATTTTAGAGAATATATCGCTACTACTTCACAGGATGGATTGGACAAGACAGACTTCGTAATACAGCAGACACAGTAATTATTACGAAATAAAAAACAATGGAATCCTCTCCATACAGCAAAGTTTCAGAGCCTAGTAAAAAATTAGAGGAATTGTGAAAAAAAAAAAAAAAACGCTTTGAGCTTGTGGGAAAAGAAACATAGATTATCGCAAAAGCAACCCCCCAAAAAAGTCAGCGAGAGAAAAACTGCGAATTAAGGCATCTCGTCCTCCTCCTCCTCTGAAGTCCGAAGCGTGACAGCTGAGACCCCCAGACTCATGACGGCATTAATATTCATGATAAAAAATGGCCAGATGTGTGGAGGACGATCTCCTTCTTCCGGCCCCATTAATCGCCGACGAAGAATGGGCCCGGAAAACTGTCTTAATTCAACCGAAAGAATATCTGCGGTGGTGAATTTGAACAAAGACAGAGACTTTCACCTGCAGCGAATTCATATATCTATGTCGTCTTCACGCTTTTCCCAAAATCCGACACTTTCGAACCGAATTTTTCATCTCTCTTTTACGCTGTTTCTCGCAATACTTTATTTCACCTAAATTAAAGCTTTCACCGTCCAGTACTCTTGCATGGCCGCAGAACTTTTGTAATAAAATCAACAGAGTTATTCTATATAATATTTCAAGTAGCAAAGCTTCAATTACAGTAAGTGTCCAAAATAAACACTAGTAAATAAAAAGGAAACCGCGAACCCCAGTGCAATGCAGTCTCATAAATAAATAAATTCAACAAGTAAGCCAAAGCTATATGCAAAGTATGTAATGCCTAAAGTTGTGATTCTACAAATGTGGTATATCTTTGATTCGCTGTTTGAATAATGAATATAATTAAATATTGTCCTGTTATATCATTAAAGATATTGTTATTCATTGCATATATATGTATGTGTATGTGTATGGTGAATGTATGTATGTATATATATATTGTATACATATATATATATATATATATATATATATATATATATATATATATATATATATATATATATATATATAGGCTATATATATATATATATATATATATATATATCGCATACTTACAATGACCCGGACCAGAATAGATACTAATGGAAAAACAGCACGACTTAGATATAAGGGAAAATATTAATATAATTATGACATCTCGCCTTACCTTAGAGGATATATGTCAATAGTTGAGAGAGAGAGAGAGAGAGAGAGAGAGAGAGAGAGAGAGAGAGAGAGAGAGAGAGAGAGAGAGAGAGAGTTTCAGGCTACCACGTCTCTTTTAATCAACGGATACTTTGGTACTAATAAAAGCAGCCGAGAGCGAGAGAGGGAGAACGAATTTCCGGCAGCTTCCCTCTAGAATCGACTGATCAGAAATCCTTTAGGGTTATTACATGCTTCACCTCTTAAGATACCCTCCCACGAGGATGAGAAGCAAATGAGGATGGTGATCAACGAAGACAAGGATGATAAAGAGACGAGGGGAAGAAGGCGGTAATCCTTCGGCATAATTTGCATTAACATATTCAGCGAGGAGGCCTCTATCAAACGGAGATAATACATAATGGAGGCATTATACAGTATCATTAGTCAACGAAAAGCAAATATTTCCGGCGTCGTCCTCTTTGATATTGTAATGGGACGTTGTGTAAACTACAAATTAGACTCGGTTTTCATTTCTGCTTACATCATATCGGTATATTTGTGAAAAATTTACTCATTTACAATAATTATCTCTCAGAAAATCATTATCCTCACGATTAAAAATACAAAAATAATAAAAAAGTGCCCTTGTTGTTAAAGTGTTCAGCAATCCTCTAAGTATAAATCTCCATGCACAAAAACGATAAAAATAAAAAATTGGCAATTAATGCATACATATATAAATAGGAACTGAAATTACAAAGAGGGGAAAATGACGGAAAATGAGGATGTTACTTTAAGGTGGCCTTACGACCTTTTGTAAACACCGAGCAACAAGATCCACGACATTTTTACTGAGATTGTTGCAGAGGTCACACCGCAGAGGTTGCACTAAATGGAATGAAAGACCTCTGAACATAGATACTGTAACGCTGTAGAATCCCAACTGGACCAGGCAGCTGACTCTTCAAAACTTGGAACACGCACTAACTGACGGCGAAACCACAAAAAGCAATGACACAAGTTCTTTCTGGAAATATACTAAGAAATCTTCCAAATGATCTTATGAATACTAACTGCTGATGGTCGTTTTTTTGACTCCAGATATTAACATCGTTTCTTTAATCTCATTGGCCCAGTAAATAGTCACTGACTTTCTGACAGAATAAGGTATATTTTAAATTGCTACGAAAAAGAACGGTTGAAGTCAAAGGAAATAAATTATTGTCACCTACTCGGAATCACTGTTACTAAAACACAGTGTTTCATAAAGAAGAAGTTTTACCGAAATCCGCTGACTGAAAATGTTTTGCCAATATTAGGGTTGTCGCCCAACCCACGGCCTTCGCTGCTTACTGATACGCTGTAGCTCTGTTAATTGTAGTAGCCACATCATTTCTTACTTCAGATGGACAAACAACAATAAAGAGGTGTACTATCAACACATCCTAGTTGCCATTTCTTTAAAAACCCAAGGTGATACTTTACCGGCATGCAGTATGACATACACTCAGAGCAATGAAGCATGCCACTTCATCAGGCTGTATGTCGTTTCTCTAATAAATGATGTATGTCATTCCCACAGGAAAAGGCACTATGAACACTCTTGTGACAAATGAAGTGTCATTTCTTGTGACAGATGAAGTATGGAACTTCATGAAACAAATGAAACTTGTTATCCTTCGGAAAAAAAAGAGAAAGGTACAACACTTAAAGTGCTTCTCGTTTTTCTTCATACGGCTACGTATACCAGTGCAGTAATCCGTACTTTATTCGTATATTTTCACTGTTATATGAGTGTGCAACGTACACTACAGTATATTACTTTTTCGTACCTTAATTGTTACATTATAATAAACGAGTTTTTAATTGGAGTAAAAGCATTCTCTGTGTGATTTGGAGTATAGCGATATTTATCATAGTGAAATGTGGGCATATAAATGAAAAAACACTTGGATACTATGAAAATTGTCATAAAAACCGTTATGACGCAGATTATTTAAAGCAGGTAAGTTAATCATGTAGCTTGCTTGATTTTTCTTACATTATGCAAAACTTTATCAGGGTTGCGGAATTGAGCCAACAAAATGGAGAAGCTTTCTATGGCTTGAAGGAGGTATTATCGTTACTGACTGCACGACTTCAATAAAGTATTACTACAGTATAACTTTCAGAAAACCTGCACAACACTGAAGACAGTTCTAACTTTCAGAAAACCTGCACAACACTGAAGACAGTTCTAGAAAGTGAAAAAACAAAGCTGAAAATATGAGGAACTTTGAGGGAACTTTGAAAACTGCGGCTTTAAGAGAACTTCTGACTGCTTTACAGTATGTGGAAATACCAAGAATGCTACAGTATACTAAAATATGGTTGTACATTTTTACGATTTTTTTTAATAACTGCTAGGGTATCTTGCATATTCAAAAGATTTTTTTTATCTTAAATCAGAAACGTTAAAACCAACATGTGAAGCCGCAATATCCCCACTTGAGAAGAAAAGACATCATCTTTAGCAAGTACAAGATGTAAACTTACCTATCCCGTTATTTTTATTGCTTTAGTTTCATGGCAAGAGAAAGACCTGAAATATATTCTCGATGAAGTAGCTGAACTGTAATATTCTTAATTTTTTATTCAAAAACAAGGAATCATGGATAAATAAAAGCAGAGAATGTTTATTAGTTAGTCACCTGAACACAAGAATTACTGACCCTCGAATATCATTTGGTTTTCCTTCAGAAGATCGTCTTAAAATCTATAGAAATGTAAATAATGTATAAAGCACGGAAAAAAAAGGAAGCAGGAGAGTGGGTGATACAGCATCGAGGAACTAATCTCTGTAAAATCCCGCAGCGAGATACTCACATCATCGCAACTTTTCTACTTTTGTACATCATAATAAAAGGTAAAGTTTACTGTTACCGAAAAGCATTTAACCCCAGGGAATTAAGTGACTACAAACTCAGTGATACTTTTTAATCTAAATACGTGGAAAGATTAAATTTTTTTTTTTTATTTCTTGTCGTGAAAATAAAGCAATAAAAATAATCAGCTTTCAGGCTGAAAAGGATATGAAACAATTAAGTAATCCTAGACTCAGCACTAGTTCCTCTGTTTTTTCCATCAAGCCATCCCCACTGTAGCGATAATCTTCATCGCTTGACTGTATTCTAATATTGGAACACATTTACACGCGATGGGCAGATAACCTAGTAAAACAATACATAAAACGTAATGATGTGATTGGTCTCCATCTCAAACAAAATATTAAATCTTTAACTTATGAAGATCAATGTACTCTATACTTTTTGCTATTACGCTGCTACCAAGCTAATGGAAGTCTCCAACCAACACAAGAATGTGAAAAGGATGCAGTGTTAATTCCCAAAGAAGCTTCTTGAAACAACACATATCCGAATATAAAAAAAAAACTAAGTTAAAATTCTCGTTTTATGATTGAAATATCACCTTACAATGAATCAGTAATCACATGAATCTTTCACAGTATTATACTGCCTAATAACAATAAAAATCGTTGGCTTATTTATCCGCAGTTTGTCTGTCTATCAAGCACTGACTGTGTATATGTATGTATGCCGAGGAAAGTGATTTTCCAGCTTTTCTAGCTGACTTCAGCGAGACTTCTTGTAAAAAGTCTGATCGTTTTATAACGTTACGTTTTTTTTTCTTCATAATGCTGGGATTTTTTTTTTTTTTTTTAGCCTTCCGTGTCCATTTCCCTTTAATTGTAATCACTTCAGCATTATTCATTTGTTATTAAATGAAGGTATGAAGATTTTTTGTCAAGTCATTTAAGTATAGAAAAGTAGCGTCCTTTCGTTTTTTCTCATATCAGTAGAACGTTCTGAATTGCTGCACTGTCGGCTTAATATTTTAAGATATATTATCATTACCACTCATGTTGATGTTTTCGGCCCTTTCAAAGAAGGAATTTATGAAGTATTCTTAACTGCACATACCGTCTTGTTTAAGGTAGTAACGGTATCTTCTCCGTGTAAGGTGCAGTGACAGTCATTAGTTTTTTTCATATATTTTGTATGTGTGTATATGTATATACAGTATATATACACATATATATACATATGTATGTATGTATGATTGTATGTGTATGTGTGTATGTATATATATATATATGTATATATATATAATATATATACATATACATACAAAATATATGAAAAAAGACGGTATGTGCAATTAAGAATACTTCATAAATTCCTTCTTTGAAAGGGCCGAAAACATCAACATGAGAGGTAATGATATTATATTTTAAAATATTAAGCCGACAGTGCAACAATTTAAAACGTTCTACTGATATGAGAAAAAACGAAAGGACCGAAAGTTTTCTATGCTTAAATGACTTGACAAAAAATCTTCATACCCTCATTTAATAACAAATGAATAATGCTGAAATGAGCTAAAAACAATAACTGTGAGTACAAATAAAGGGAAATGGACACGGAAGGCAAAAAAATATTTTCCCAGCATTATGAAAAAAAAAGTAACGTTATAAAACGATCAGACTTTTTACAAGGAGAAATCTCGCTGAAGTCAGCTGGAAAATCACTTTCCTCGGCAGTGTGATCTCGTGGGGAAAATTTGGCCCTTCATAGAAATGAGAAATATAAAATAGGAAATCTATTGGTAAAGCCCTTGAAGACACTCAACCAATATGCATTAATGTAACGAGAATACAAACAGATGTCATCCCATACATCAAAAAAAAAAAAAAGGAAAGTAATTTTCAGCAGAACAAATGAATATATGGAAATGACGATGGGTATTATATATACATACAAATATATATATATATATATATATATATATATATATATATATATATATATATATATATATATATATATATATATATATATATATATATATATATATATATATATATATATATATATATATATATATATATATATATATATACATATACAGTATATATATCTTGACAAGGATAGGTCAATCCTGACTGCCGTCACTTTAAATCTATCCATCGGTATTGATCAACTAATCCCTCAGATAACTTTCTAAAACCATTTAATAGAATTTTGTATCCCGTTCAATGACAAGCTATGGCTGTTTCCTTCTTAAAAAAGCTGAAAATGAATGCTGATAGGATTATATAGATTATATTGGACGTGCCTCCATACATTCATAATAAATTAACGTATACCAATCCAATTCCTACACGTCCTGATAAATTGTCATTTTTCGAATGTCAAATGAGAGAGTTTTTATTTTCGAAACGTTACATAAATCAAGAGAAGCATAAACAAAGCACCCTGCAATATAATCACGTTACATAGGTGGCACTTACAATTTCAGGCTTTGCTGAACCCATCAAAAACAAATAAAAATATATTCTAAAAAATAAGCACAAATAAACCTTTAGGAAAACAAAAATATGATTTTAACATTCCTCGAGGGCAACCAACTGATATAAACATCTTTTATTATGTTCAAAACATCAAAGAAGATGCACATGGTTTTGTAGTCTGTCCAACACTAAGGTTGATAAGGTGTGGCCAGGTAGAAAAAGCACCAGCCTCATCTATTTACCCATTTAAATCTTTCCCTTAACGTTAATCGCCTTGTTTTTTCTTTTATTTTGCCCGGGACCTGTCCCATCACAATGGCAGCTTAAGTGCAATAGTCCTATAAGCAGACGGTTCGTTTACGATTAAGTCAGTAAGGTGACCGCTGACCTTCTAAATGTGGTGGAAACGTGGCAACGCAGGTCAAAATTTATGCCACATCTCCGTTTTTATGAGAAAAATTGAGTTTCCAATGAAAACATATTTGGCCAAATGTATTCTTAATGTCGGTTTTAAAGTCATAGCAATACTTGAGAAAACTTCACGTGAGCAGGCCTTTTCCCAGCCCATACTTTTATTATAACAATGAGACGTCTGAACATGGTATAAGTGGATACCAAAGGAAAATAATAGGCTGAAGATCATTTATTCCGGCATCGATGGGGTACGAATGAAACTGTTTAGAAGAACGGTAAAAGGAGTCTCTGGCCGTTGATTTGAGCCAGTGTGCGTATGTTGGGCATATATGTTCTCTCGCTGAAATTTATTTCGTTTTTAAATCATCATTATTATTTTCTATTAAAATTTAAATAATAAACTTAGAAACGTGGTATATGGTTTGAAGAATCCTCCCAATTTTCCTATCAACTTAAGGCAGGCCATTTATGGGACGGTTAAACTGCTTAACCCACGAAGAAATTGAGGATAATTCCCTTAACAAACCATTTTAAAGCGTCACTGCTTGATCAACCTTCAACACACTTAGACCACTTCGATAAACATCTTTATGAAATACAACTAAATTTCTGCATAAGAAAGATTTTGAAAAGATTTCATAGTAGTTATGGAAAATATAGGATTTACATAAAGCAAAGAATCATTTCATAAAGTTTTGAAAAAGCTGTGTTTAAAGATAGCAAAGGAAAATTAATAAGAAAATGCCAATGAATGACACACAAAAAGACTTTTCTCTAAAATATTAAAATAAACAGTTTTAAAAATAAAAGGAACATCTGACTGAGATATTGTAAGTCTAGTAGTTATCCATTTTTCTTGGTATTTTCACATATTTTG
>JANJGK010000038.1:30684401-30720962 GCA_039081455.1 Macrobrachium rosenbergii
TGGACATTATTATATGTCATTATTATTGTGTCCTGTGACTTCTGCCTCAGACCATTGATTTTACAGTCTTTTTTGCGTAGCGTATTTGCTAATACTTTTCTTTGTACATGTAATTTCCAGTTTAGATAGAAAGCACTTTCATTATATACTGAGAGTGCACTATTTTGCTGTAAGTAGAATCCAGATATTTCATAAAAATACTCCAAATGTTGGGTGAGTAAGTTACAGCAACGGAGGATGACAGATATTGCAAATGTCAAGATGGGAACTTAAACATATGTCCGTTGATGCTACGTTATAGAAGGGTCTTTGTTTCTCTACCTTTTCGGCGATGGCCTAGTTTCCCACTGAAAGGACCATACTGGGGTCTCTCTCTCCTGCTGGTTCGGTCCCGGCTTCCTCGGCCTGCTCATGAGGATGAGGATTTACTCCAGAGCGACGCGCGGTAAGAGAACGGCTTTGTTGCAGGATGTGAGACACTTCTTCGAATGGCAGGCGATGTTGTCCGGGTGCCCTGTTGATTATTCCCTTCGTATTGATCAGTTTTTAACTGGTCATAGTGCTGCTGTGGGAGTGGTTGTCATGTTTATGGACAGATCTTTCGTGCAGGTGGCGTGAAGAGTGTTTAGAAAGAGGAGTGTACGTCATCCAGATGAAACTGGACTGCCTTTATCACTTGACTCCATTGTGAGTGACATTAGCATACTTATGATTAAAAATTTTTTATTCGGATATTACGTTATCGGTACTGTAAAATGAACCAATAATTTTGGAAATCGGTTAATTCGAAAATCTGCACTTTTGACCTGCTCCAAACTAAGTGGTGGTGTGGTCCAGAAAAATCAGAAACTTATGGATCGGAATATCTTTAGGGGTTTCACGCTGTTCCCAAGTTTGTTGTCCCTTGTTTGAAAAATATGAATATTTCGATATTCGAAATAGCTTAAGATATGCACAGATTCAGAATTTACATACTTTAAACAAGCTGCGAAAAGGGGTTATAAAGTATCTTAAGTATTTTTTCCCCATTTTTCCTTGTGTTAGAAGACATGCTTTTTTCTCCACAGCTTCTTCCCATTTTGTCTTGCTCCAGTCTCTCTTTAACTCATTCTCTCCGTTACGGAAGTGCACAAACTTGCACATCTCAGGTCATAGCCATGTATGGTAAAGATAATTTGGAATATGCGTTGTGCAGTTACTGATTATTATTATTATTATTATTATTATTATTATTATTATTATTATTATTATTATTATTATTATTATTATTATTAGCCCCCCAAATTTTCTAATGCGCTGATTTTCTATTTTTACAGGTATGTGTCGGTCAGCAGTGCACTTTTAGTAGTTGCATCGATATTTATTGAATAGTATTCGGGGTCTTAAGGTAAAGCTGTATACTTAAAGATTTCATTTCTTCATATAATATGGCTATCTTTCCCCCCCCCCCCTCTCTCTCTCTCTCTCTCTCTCTCTCTCTCTCTCTCTCTCTCTCTCTCTCTCTCTCTCTCTCTCTCTCTCTCTCTCTCTCCCCCCCATATATATATATATATATATATATATATATATATATATATATATATATATATATATATATATTATATATATATATATACATATATATATGTGTGTGTATACATATACGTGTCTATCATGCATATATATATACACATGCGTATACATATACATACATACATACTGTATGTATATATATAGATTTATTGATGGATTGATTTTTATAGTTCCTGAATGTACAGATTCTTGCAGGTAATAATATTTATTTTTATCTCTCAGTGGTTCTGGATTGCTTGCAACCCTTAGTCACGACAGAAAAGAGGGTGAAAATTGTAGTTTGTCAAATGGCTGTCTAAAAATGACAGACACGTATAGGCAAAAGGCTGCACCCCCTTGCGTTGTTGTCTTTCCTTGCCATAAGGTGAGCTTTTAGATTACCTTTCGATGATTGTCTCATATGAGAACACAGCTTAGGCCTTAATAGGAAATCTAGGCCTCTGGGTGTGATCCAGATTTGAAGTGCGATAGCAAGAGAGAGGAAGAAATTGAGTACAAGTTTACAGAAGGATAGAATATGTGTGCAAGATTATAATGGGAGAGAAAAAGAAAGCTAGTAATAAAACAGAATTTAAAAAGTGAACTTGAACTTTAAGGGTAATAAGTTGTTCTACAGGGGAGCTTATACATAAATGTCCCAGTGGAAAGTATGTGAGGATAAATGAAGGAAAAGGAGAGACGCATCCTGGCCCTGGTGAAGTGAGTGATGTGAAGAATTGTGGGAAGTGGAAGAGGTAAGGGGTTGAAGGATTGAAAGACACCACGGGATAACAAATGAGACGCTGCCCTGCTGTAGTGTAAGTGTGACTTAGTGGTTAACAAAGATTTTTGAGGCATGTACGGAAAAGTGAAATGTTCATGAATAATATAGTATTTTTTCTTAGGGAAGGTGTATGGTAAGATTTTGATTGAGAAAGTAAGAAAGAAGGCAAAGTGATTGATGCGGGAAGAGCATTATGAATCCGGCATTTATTATGAACCAGTTGTGGAGAAGTCTGAAACAGAAAGGAAAAAGCTTTATATATATACATATATATACACACACACACACACACATATATATATATATATATATATATATATATATATATATATATATATATATATATATATTAAGATGTTAATATATATGTTAATCTTGATAGCTGGGTGGAGAAGATCCTGATGGTTTCTTTCTTCTGTTTAAAAAAAAAAAATTGTGGTGTGTTGTCTCCCAAGAATAATAGATTCTATAGATTTTTATGTCGACGTAGTATCTGCGGATGAGAGCAAGCTTGGTAATACAGTTCCTGTTCCAGAGAGTGGCATATCTCCAGACTGCAGTAACTACAGTCCAATTTCTATTCTCCCTTTGCTCTGTAAAGTTGCTGAAAAGGTCATTTTTAAGCCAATATTTAAGTAAGTGGAATCTGGAAGATTGTTAGCTGATAGTCAATATGCATATAGAAAGCAGTTAGGTAACCGCGACGCTCTTTTAGACTTGACATGCAATTTGCAAGAGAACCTTGATAAGGTTTTTGAGTGCAGAGTAATTCAAATAGATTTTAGTGATGCTTTCGATTGGGTAAATCGTAAGGCACTTTTTTATAAACTTTAGATCCTCGGAGTTAGTGGATATGTTTTAGGATTACTTCAAGATTTCCTTACAGGTAGGCAGCAAAAAGTTGCTGGTGATGGGATCTTTACTGAACCAAGACCTATGTTTTCTGGAGTTCCACAGGGTGATGTTCTTGGTCTACTATTATTTTTGGCGTATACAAGTGATATGGTTGTTGGCCTGGAAAACAATATTGTTCAGTATGCCGATGATGCAACACTTGTGGGTGTAGTACAGTCTCCACTTATGAGAAATGAAGCTGCCCTCAGTCTCAATCGGGACATGAACCGGGTCAATGAACGATGTAGTCGGTTGGGTATGAGGCTGTACTTGGCAAAATGAAAACGCTTATTTATTAGCAGATCTCGTACAGATTTCCCATCCCATCCTCCCTTTCAGGTGGATGGAACTTTGCTGAATGAATCAGAAGCTTTAACTATTCTAGGTGTAAATTTTGACTCACATCTTGCTTGTGAGAAACACCTAATGAAAGTATCAACAAATACCGCACGAAAGTTAGGCATTGTTCGGAAGCCCTCATATATTTATAACTGATAAAATCAGTGCAACCTATTTTAGGTTGTTTGTGCTTCCTTTACTAAAATACTGTTCTCCGGTATGGATGTGTGCTTTTGCTAGAGATTTATCTCTTTTAGACAGAGTAGTTCGTTTTGGGAGGTTTCTGTTTCCTAATATTAGCAATCATGACTTGTCACTTTTTCACAAGTTGTATTTTAATAGAGATCTTTCACGTTCACAATTGATCCCTGATCCTCTTTACCTCCCGAGAGCAAGTAGATTCGCTGAACAGCAGCATCAATATGCAGTAAATGTTCCTCGCTGTCGAACTTCACAGTTCCAGAGGTCACTTATTCCTCACACCGTTGGACTGTGGAAGAGTCTCCCTGAGGATGTCTCGCAATTGGAACTTCAAAAGTTCAAGCGAAAATGCAATACGTTACTACCCAAATACTATTTTCCTTGCGTTTTAATACATTTTTATCTGTTTATTTATTTATTTTATCTTTTTAATAAGTGAGATCTTTCTGTATTTCCCTCTTACTTCCTAATGAGCACCATATTCTTTGGAAGCTTGAATTTCAATTCAATGGCACTTGTAGGTTTGTTCCATATGAATAGGGTTCATTTTCTGAATAAAATATATACGAGTATATATATATATATATATATATATATATATATATATATATATATATGTATATGTATATACATACATACATACATACATACATACATACATACATACATACATACATACAACATCAGTGTATAGTTTCCGACTCACATATAATCTATTTTTGTCTCTACCACTCAGTCTCTAAGGAAGGTAAGAGCCACAGATGTACACATAATCCTTGAGGAGAGGAGATATTGTGCTGAAGACGAAATGAACCAAGTCCTGGTATTTATACAGGTTGGATGGACTAGTTGTACATAACATTTTTATATCACTGTGTTGTAAGTAAATTGTTGAAGATCATAGAGATTTCACAGTATTCATATATGTATACACAGTATATATAAATGTGTGTGTGCATATGTATGTAAATATATATATTATATATATGTATCATATAAAATATAATAATTTGTTACTGTGGCACATAACATCTTTTATGCTATCAAATATTAAGCCACAAATGACCCAGTAATATGGTCTTCATTTGACATATGGAATAACTTACACCCACTTGGAAATTATATATTAGCGAATTTAACCTGACCAGGGTTATATATATATATATATATATATATATATATATATATATATATTATATATATATATATATATATTATATATATATATATATATATATATATATATATATATAATATAACCCTAATAAGTAAAATGTAGCATTCATCACTATATGTATATATATATATATATATATATATATATATATATATATATATATATATATATATGTATATATATATTTACATATACATATATATGAAATTGGTCACATATACCGTGACATTTTTTTATATTAGAAAATATTAAGCCATAAATGTCCAGTTCACCATAACAATTGTAACTGATAATTGCTCATTACCAGTGGGAATCGAACTACTGCGCTGTTGGGAAACAAGGATGCAAAGTAAACTTTGACCACTGAGCCGTCAAGGAAGGTATAAGTTGATATTGATTCATCAGTGCATATGACTGTTAGATTAGTATTTATTTACTTAGAATCGACATCAACCAAAAATTCATCATTAACGAGCTATTACAAACTTACCGATGTACAACAGAATTGATATCGACCTATACTTCTCATGATGACCAAGTGGTCAATTGTCACTGTACGTCGTTGTGTCCCAAACGGACAGCAGTTCGAATCCCACTGGTGACGAAGCTCTTAGCAATTATAGTTCCCCTTCGGCGTGAGTTGTTTCCCAGTTAAAGTGACCTGGATATTGAACAGCAATTTAGTCTCATTGTTATATATATATATATATATATATATATATATATATATATATATATATATATATATATATATATATATATATATATATATATATCTTTAAGGCATAAATTTAATTGTCTTAGTGGCAAGACTCTTCATATCATCAGCTATATATTTCTAATTCTAAAACGTTGGTTTCTGGTGAAAATATGCATCTTTTTTCATTCATTTATCATTAGAGTTTTTTCACATATGTATATATAATGTATGTATATATATGTAACAGGCATTGATTATCAGGTCTTGCATTAAATGGAAAAAAAGTAGATCACTGTGGCCTCTAGGTAATTATGTAATGAATGTCTGAAAGGACTCCAGCTTTATAATGAGTCAGGTTTTAATGAACTGACATTTAGAAGTAAGCGATATCATTCACGTGTCAGAAAATTTTGTTGCTTCAATTGAGATGAATTTTGAATTGCAATGTGTATAGCGTGGACATTAATAATTTAATGAAGTATTTGGGACGAGCGTTAATTTCCGATGTTAAAAAGATTGATTATCATCGCTCGTGAAGTTTTGATTCGTAATCATTTTGCTCAAATACAATTTGATTCTTAATCGTAATTCAGGCATATTTTTCTAAAGAACAGCTTTTCCTGCTTACATCCTTCAAGTTTGGATAACATATGATCATATTATATTCCGAGAAATGATTCCTGTTCACATTCACCAGCTCTCTGTCACGTCATTTTTTCATGATTTTTTTTTAATGGAAAATTGAGTCTTATTTCATATTAGTAATGATGATGATAATTTATGATAATAATTACGCAGGAACGGAGCTGACAATTTTTATATAATTGCAGCCACTTTTAATTGCCCGAGCGCAGACAGCTAATTTGAGGGAGAAATTAATTTATGTCGTTGGAAGCTCCGGGGATTCTCTCCTCTTCTGCGTTGGTCGAGGCTCTCCTGGAAGAGGCTGGAAGGGAAAGTGAGGCTATGATCTCGTTTCGATTTTCTTTATTTAGTAGTCTCTCGTTATTCTCAGTTCCTCGTTGGACGAGTCGGTAGAGTTCTCGGCTACCACTAGCTCTTCCTTGGGCGAGTCGGTAGAGGTGTGGCCTTGCATTCGTTAGACCCGAGTTCGACTCTCCGGCCGGCTAATAAAGAGTTAGAGGAATTTATTTCTGGTGATAGAAATTCATTTCTCGCTATAATGTGATTCGGATTCCACAGTAAGCTGTAGGTCCCGTTGCTAAGTAACCAATTGGTTCTTAGCCACGTTAAATAAGTCTAATCCTTCGGGCCAGCCCTAGGAGAGCTGTTAATCAGCTCAGTGGTCTGGTAAAACTAAGGTATACTCAACTCGGCTAGCACTCTGCTAGGCCCGAGTTCGAGTCTCCGGCCGGCCAATGAAGAATTAGAGGAATTTATTTCTGACCAGGCCTAGGAGAGCTGTTAATCAGCTCAGTGGTTTGGTTAAACTAAGGTATATTTAACGTCTCATTATTCTCCTACCTGCGGCTCTCATATCATTACGGAATTAAGAGTATGACTCATGTAATTCTATGGGTTGGGAGCTATGAATGATTTTGGTCTCGCTTCACGTTATATTAATTGTTCTACTTTCTCGGTACTTTCTTTTATGTTTCATCTGTAAACTTGGTCATTGTGGATATTCGGAATAACTGTTAATTTCGTGGCGCTACTTTCAGTCTATGCTTGGACGAACTTTTATAGTCGTAATTGGTCTAAATACTCAAAATATATGTTATTGATGTATATTGAGAGAAACTGAGGAGCTTTTGTACCTCGTTGGTCCAAAGTTGGTATTTCAATAATAAAATAAGAAATGTAAAAATGTTCATTGTGTTATAGACGCAAATTATCATTTAGAATTGCTAATGTAAGAACACTGAAATAACTTTGCCTCACTTAAATAATTCTGATGATCATAATCGGCAAATTACTTTGTAACCAATTGAATATAGGAACAAGAATTGACGGAGAATCTATTTCTAAAACAAGAAGATATTTTAAGATAATCAGGTCTTAGAGGTAAAGGCACATAATTACCAAAATTTCGGATTTTTCATGAATTCAGAATATTAATCATTAATTTTTTTTATGTAGATGCTTCCAACTAAAGTGATTAATGATTTAGTTTGTATAGAAAAATAGTTTTCAATAGTATTTATACCATGTGTAAATTTTCAATGCATATATATTGATGTCTTTTTTTACTTTTTATTCTTTCTTTCTCGTGAATCACATTAAAATACGTGTGCTTATATTTGAGAGAGAAAGAGAGAGAGAGAATTGAGAATTTCGGGAAATTCTATTATTTTTGCTGGTGAAAAAATTTTACGGCATGAACGGTCATGGAAATCACTCGGTTTCGCTGAGTGTATTTGGAATGAATATTGTAATCGAAAAAAACAGATGATTGGAATTTATTTTTTCCCGGAAAATTTGTTGTGCAAATTGAGTGAGAAAGAAAAAAATAATCTTCACAGCCAAACGGGTAATGTTAAACTGACACTGTCGCATGGGCAACTTCTCCATAGTTAGTTACTCGTGTTTGAAAGAGAAGTAAAACATTAATACGTTTTCTTTTCCGTTGAAAATGGTAGCGACCGCAATTTCAGTATAAATGTATATGTGTATGTGTATGTGTGTGTATATATATATATATATATATATATATATATATATATATATATATATATATATATATATATATATATATTACTTTGATTGAGGTCCCTTTAGTAATTCTACTAATGCACAGAACAACTGTGTATTGAAAAAGTTAATATATATATATATATATATATATATATATATATATATAGATATATATAGATAGGTATGTGTGTGTATTGTGTATGTATATATATATATATATATATATATATATATATATATATATATATATATATATATGTATATATATATATATATATATATATGTATGTGTGTGTATTGTGTATGTATATATATATATATACATATATATATGTATATATATATATATATATGTATATATATATATATACATATATATATATGTATATATATATATATATATATATATATATATATATATATATATATATATATATATATATACATAATTACTGAACATTAAACAGTTCGCGAACAACAAAATTCAGTCATGCTTTAACTGCGGTTTCATACAACTGCACAGAAGGCTTATGAGCAGTGCTTCGAACCCCAATATACGCTGCATGCACTCTAGGGCTTCCCTATCCTCGACATTCAACAACTCTTCAAAATACGCATCCCATCTGCACTAGGATGCTTTTATTCACAAGGAGCACCTCTCCATTTGCATATTTCATGTGAAACTGTTTGCTCATTAACAGTTTTCTGCGCATTCTTCTTCTTATTCTTCTTCTTCTTCTTTTAACGTGCCTTTTCCCATTTTTTTGTATATTTCATGATTATATATATATATATATATATATATATATATATATATATATATATATATAATGTATATATGTATATATGTATGTATGTATGTATGCATGCATGCATGTATATTTGCTTCTTTTCCTTTTGCCAGTTCGCCTGTTCCATTTACATCGGTGACTCCAGGTGATAACATCTGTAAATAGTCGTCCTTCTCAAGATGCAAGTGCCTCTTAGGAATGACAATGTTACTGCCACATTCATCATCTTGCAACTGGATCAAAGATGAATCCTGTTCTTATAATTTCCTTCACATCGGCCACTTCTCATGTCTTCACTGCTGTCAGGTCACACTCTGATTAATAATTAGTCTGAAGCCACAATTCTAAAAAGTCATTGATAACAATTAGTCTGAAGCCACAATTCTAAAAAGTCATTGATTAATAATTAGTTTGAAGCCACAATTATAAAAGTCATTGATTAATAATTAGTCTGAAGCCACAGTTCTAAAAAGTCATTGATTAATAATTAGTCTGAAGCCACAATTCTAAAAGTCATTGATTAATAGTCTAAAGCCACAATTCTAAAAAGTCATTGATTAATAATCAGTCTGAAGCCACAATTCTAAAAAGCCACTGATTAATAATTAGCCTGAAGACACAATTCTAAAAAGTCATTGATTAATAATTAGTCTGAAGCCACAACTCGAAAAAGTCATCATACAGTGTTAATCATTGTCATTCAGTGGATTAGATGAATACAGTTTTGTTATTCAGCAGTAAATGAAAAAGAAATGTTAAAACTAATATAAAATTATTACCTTGTTCATGAAATCCAATAAACAGAAACCACAGGTATTTTTTGTATCAGGTAAAGATAATGGAAAGTTATTGTTGTCCAAATATATGAAAACCGGCTGCTCCGGAGATTAGGCTGTTCACAAAATTAGTAAATATGAAATGCGCGTATTACGTCCCATGGTTACTGCTTACCCAAGAATCCTTGTCCTCATTATTTTAATACGCATAAGACCCAAAAACACTTGCAGGATATATTTTCCTCCCTGTGAAATTGTGCCGTCCACAAGTGCTTTGAATATTGAGGCTCGCATGTTTAAGAGAGATGTAAAGCTAATAAAAGGCTTTGCCCTCGTTTTTTTTTTTTTTTTTTTTTTTTTTGTGACTCGTTTCTCGATTATTGTATACTTACGAGTATGTTCAGATTTATCTGTCTGTTGAATCGTCTTTTTTTTTTTTTTTTTTTGGATATGAATTCTGTTGGCAACGCTTTTCCCCTTTTCTACGTTGGTTTTGTTTGCGTCTTATGTCCATATTGTGGATTCATTAATAATAATAATAATAATAATAATAATAATAATAATAATAATAATAATAATAATAATAATAATAATAATAATAATAATAATAATAATGGAGAAATAACATTATACAGGATGGAGTTTTTTGGCTCCTGAAAGCTTCGAGCTGCATAAATTTTAGTTCTCACCGTGATTTATTACAAGAACAAGAACACAATTTTAGGAGAACCTTATTGCTGCATATCCAGCTGAACGAATAGAGGCGCTATTAAGCATATTCATTTACTTTTGCAGTTTGCATTGAATTCAATGACATTATTTTCTAAGACTATCTTTTTTTGTAGACTTGGATCAGTCTATACTTCTTCTTTTTCTCTTCAGGTGAGCTTTTCAGGAATAAAGAAAGATTCAATTTATTTCTTATAGTCGACGGACCGTTTTCTCGTCTATCGGCTCTTCAGAACTAGATTACAAATTGACATAAATAGTTTATATTACAACATTTATTTTCGTAGGTGTCATTTACTGCCAAGATGAGGTGAGATGTAGAGAGTGTTGCCGCTAGCTTTTGTCTAATGAACGAAGATGATCCTCCCGTGAACGATTTTATCCAGTGATGATCGATAATCAAAGGGAACAGAGACGGTAAATGCCGTTTCTCTATTACCTTGATTACGCGACGCCCTTTCGTCTTTCGTTATTTTCTGTATTGTTCGGGAATTTTTCCAGTAATAAGGATTTTCGTCTGGATGACAGGATGGTATTAGAAATGAGATATTGGATATTAGAAATGTCTTGTTTTTGTGATGGAATTGGGAAATTTAGGCTGCGGGCAGGATTTGGATGTAACACGCGGTAATATTTTCTGTTTTGAAATTATGATGATTAAAATTTATGTGGTCTTTAAATACGTGTTTTGCTTTTTGTCTGATGAAGTTTTCTGTAGAACTGTATACAGTTTTTACTGCAAGAAATATGATACGTATTTTCCATGTTTTTTAATGTATTCACACAAAATGTTGGCATTTTTTCATACCTGAAAACATTCAGAGATCAATATTGCTAGAAGAGCAAAGTAAAGGAGAGAGAGAGAGAGAGAGAGAGAGAGAGAGAGAGAGAGAGAGAGAGAGAGAGAGAGAGAGAGAGAGAGAGAGAGATACCGGTAATGCATGCAAATTTTCCTTTTTAGATGTAAATATTTGTTGTCAGAGAAAATTTTCCATGTGCAAAACATCTTTTCTTCTACATCTGTAACAAATTGCAACCTTCGAAAGACTCATGGTTGTTGACTGCCTCTTGCCTGGGATTCGAGTGTGGTTGTTGTATTTTTACCAAACAATCTTTTGTTTCAAAACCCGAGATGAATCTCTCTCTCTCTCTCTCTCTCTCTCTCTCTCTCTCTCTCTCTCTCTCTCTCTCTCTCTCTCTCTCTCTCTCTGTGTGTGTGTGTGTGTGTGTGTGTGTGTGTTTAAAGTAAAAACGTGGGGTCTATCAAAAATAAACAAAATAAAAGTAATATTTTTAACACAATAGGAGAATGTATTCTTTAGAAAAAGAATTATAAGCATACATTTTTCTTTGATAATGTTCAGGGAACATCAGAAATTTCTTATGGTTTCCTTTTGTGCAAATGCAGTTAAAAGGTTTTCACGGAAACTAAGATTTCATGGCGTCATAATTCAAAACCTGATTTTCTTTCAGGAAGGCGTGGTGCAATGTTTCACTAAAGCGTTTTAGACCACGACCTATACTTTCACACCAAATTGCACCCTCAGTTGCAAGTTTTAAAGTAAATAAGAATTCTCATGTCGGTTTTAACTTTTTACTCTACTCTCAGTTTAAATAGCGTACGTCAGCTGTGGCAGGAGAAGTCCCTAAACATTGGAAACATTCTATAGTTTTCCTTAACACAAACATGGTGGTAACAGTGACTCGGCCGGGGTCACCATTGCTTGCTGACGCTTAAGGCTTGAAAGAAACAGTTGTCCACAGCTTTATGATTTTTTTGACGCCGAGTTATTTTTTTTTTTTTTTCGAAGACATAGCCTGGATTCCCCACACACCCCCAAAACCATATTAACAGAAGCTGCATTTGATGTGATTGTAGATGCAAGCCCTAGAAATATAGCTGGAAATTACATGATTTTATTATCTTTGTGTGACTCTTCTAAGGCATTTGAAAGAGTATCGCATCCGTTTTTCATCCAAAAACTCCATTCATTGAACACTGGTGAATTTTGGTTTAATAGATAGTTAAATGAAAGGTCCCATTCTGTTAAAGATGAAACTCATAAATCTAATACACAACATATTAAATATGGTGTTCCTCAAGGATTGATTTCAGGACCTTTCCTGTTTAAGATGTAGGTAAATGACTTTCAGGAGGTAGTTGCAACTATCCTGTGATGTAGTTTGTCCGAAGTGCCTGTAGTAAAACGACTTACAGCGAAACTAACACCACTGGAGTCACTACTTGTCACAGGAGAAAGTAAGGTCACGCTGCTCCTCTTATTTAGGAATTCGGATGATTTAAACCTGAGGACAAGGCATTGTGTGATGTTTATATGCATATTTTTAAAGACCTGCTTTAGGAAATAACCATACTGGGTCCCAAAAAAAGAAGCAAATTAATTATCTGTTGGCACCAAGAAAGACTTGTTTTGCTGATATCGGAGCAAAAAACTGGAATTATTTGCCAAATATTAAAGAGAATAACGTAAAACCTCATTTCAAGGAACCATTAAATGTTCATAGCAGAGCCTAAATTAGGCGGGAATAATACTGTATATATGTTGCAAACGACAGTTGATTGGTCAGTTTGGTCAACACATTTTCACAGAAAATTTCATGTGTATCATTAGTTTCATATATTGTTATGGGGCATATTATTTCGTAATCCTTATCAGTGTTATAAAACCAAATGATATCTTGTAAACACTAATATCTGATAAGAGCTTTGACTTTGCCCATGTCAACAGAAAAACTAGTAATATGCTCTTAAATCTTAATTGTTACGTTGTGATATTTGCTGTAAAAATTTTTACGGTCATTTTGAGGAATATTTCTGTCGCCTTTCAGATGTTGTGGCGATATTGTCAGGCACAGATGCTAGACCTGCAGGATTTTTTATTCCTTTGCATTGTTATAAGAGAGCAGTAGAGAAGGTAAAGGCAGTTTGTATTGTGTAACTTTTCAAATGCACATGATCGGTGTGGAAAATGCAGTAACAGTTATGCTTTTTTACGTGTATTTTTAAATTCCTAAAATGTAAATTTGACAGCCCATTGCAGCTTAGCAGGGGAATAAATTAATTAATATTGTTAGTATTATTATTTCTAGTCTCTCTCTCTCTCTCTCTCTCTCTCTCTCTCTCTCTCTCTCTCTCTCTCTCTCTCTCTCTCTCTCTCTCTCTATGGAAATTATGGAATCGTTACCCGTTTTAGTTTATGGAACCATCCCACCGATGAGTTTTGCGCGAGCGACTAAATTGTAAATTCTTAGTTAAAGAAAATGATACAGGTGTGGCACTGTTAATGGACCCATCCCATAAATGGACTTCCCCATTAATGGGTTCACGAAAGCGACGAGGAATACTGCCGCGAAGTGTAAGGTAAGATTTTCTTTCGTTAATAGCGCAGAGTCTCGTTGCAATATTATTTTGTCGTTTATGTGACGTTCATTGTTGTCCTATGATTGGTTCTGTGTCTGTGGCGAACCCACGCCCATAATTTGAAGGCGCAATCAGCCAAAGAGGGCGCCACTGCTGAGTGGACGAACACTCGTTTGCTTGGTGTCTTTGGATCTGTATAGCCTATCTCCAGTTTTTTTTTTTTTTTTACGATTTCAGCTGGTTTTGTGCTTATATACTTTGTAAGCAGTTCACCTCAACAATTACAATCTTTTTCCTTTCATTCACATTCTACATTCACAGTACTTTCACTTCCACTTTGATTTTGAAAACCTTCCTTTTGTCTTCCGGATCTTTTACTTACACCCCTAACCTATACCTTTCTTGCTTCGCCTGTTCGATGGCTCAAGTCTTATCTCATCCCTCCATCATTCGTAACATTTATTTCCAAACACATACATAGATAAGTCACTTAAAACTCTCGTCACTATCTATACAACAACATACTTATTTCACGACCCCTTTTCTAACTGCATAACTGCACATAAATAGCTATGGAGACAACAAGCTCGTGTTTCCTACACTAAATCAGTCATTCTCATCTACAGATTCTAATATAAGCTTTGTTTTGCCAGTATGATAATTCCCATTCTCATGCGACTGTACTTCAGACATTGTACTTCTTATACTCCAGTGTCTTAAACGTCATATCATTTTTTTATATCTCTTTGCTCTGTGTACTGTTCACACACATTTCGTCTTTTGGTGTTTGTCCTATCCGCTCCAGACTTTTCTTCTTCTAGTTTCACTTTATCCAGATAATGATCATATACATCTCCAGCCATCCCTCTCTTAAGCATTACATTTATTCTGGACTAACTTAAACAGGCACTTACAAATGTTTCTCTAGAATTTTATCGGCAATTTTTTTAAGACAGTCCAGAAAGAGTGGCGCTGACATATTATTGGTAGCAATCTTCGTGTCTCGGCGGGTATGCTCCTGGAGACTAATCAAGCAAGTCATATCAAGATGACCACCATCAAGGAACTTTATTTTGTCAGAAATCTTGTTGGAACAATTGGTAACAGACTGTAAAGGCTCAGAACCAAATGATTAGATGCTTAGTATGTGATTGAGAAATATTTCAGGTTACTGGCACTAGGTTGTTTGAGGGTGTTCGTGGTATCATTCTTTTTATATTTGCAAGATTTTAAACATCATGATTGTTTATTCATTACGAACCAAATAATTACATGTTTAGTATGTGATTGAGAAATATTTCAGGATACTAGGACGTTTGAGGGTTTTCATGGTATCATTCTTTTTATATTTGCAAGATTCTAAACATCATGATTGTTTATTCATTACGCACAGCTTTGCAATTTAAGTTTAATTTTGCTTGCACTTTAGTGTGTTTAGATTTGTTGTGTGCTGTTGCAGTTGCTCATGGTTTGGAGTTACTGTATATTACTAGTCACTCTATTTATATTGATATTCTTATGTCATCTGAATTTTTACCATGAATAATATCATTGCTTCGAAAAAAGTCTCCACACAAGGGCTTGTCTAAAAGGCCCTCTCAGCTGACGTGTTTCAGCATTGAGTGGGAGTCTTGGAAAGGGGGGAAAAATCTATAAACACGCCAGACTTGCTCTCAACAACTCCCACTTAGGAAAGGACTGAAGTGCCTGACTCGAACCAATCAAGGCAGTAGGCGGTTTCAGTTTGCGCCGTTATGACTGTTCCAAGGTGTATAGAGAATAGGCATCTTATTCAGGATCAATGTAAGACCAACACTCATAACTTCTGAAGGATTGCTAGGGAAAACCTGGCGAGAGTCAGAATTGACATTAGTGATAAAACTAATAACGTATGTTACGATCAACAGCCAACAGCAAGGATGATTGAGCTGATGTGTTATTTTTGTGTTTGTATGAGGAATAGGCTAGAGATGCCCTAGCTAACTGATTAATATATTACGTCGGGATATTATTAGTTTTTTCGCAGTACTACTAGTTAATGAAATAAATTTTTTTTTATTAATTTGAAACAACACTATAGCAGCTGATTTGCTGTGTGTAATATGGTCATCAAATTATCGATAATGTCACCATGTCGTTGGCCAATAATAATAATAATAATAATAATAATAATAATAATAATAATAATAATAATAATAATACTTTATTTCATCTTTTGACCATATACAGTATACATAAACAAGAATGCTATATTAAAATCATTTCTTAACAACATCCAGAAATGGTAAGTAAACTAAAAATGCGTACTCATTTACACAAACTCAGACACAAACAAATGCAACCTCTTCAGCATTTACATACAAAAAAACATACACAGATCCATATGCAAATATACGTTACATTTAAACAACAATACAAGGTATGCATATAAAAACACAGTCATGTCCGGGAATAAAATGACGGTGCAGCTCACCTCAAGGAAAATGTAAACAGTAAATCACAATTAAAAAAAAAAAGGAAGAAACAGGTGGAATCGAAATGAAAATATAAACTGAATGACTGAAATGTAAGCAGAGGCTGTTGAGATAAAAAAAAAAATAAATAAATAAAAAAAAAAAATCTCTGCGAATCTCGTTTCTGGAACTCACTAATCAAAGGTGGGGGTCGCCAGCTCCCTTCCAAATAGAGCAGTGACGGAAAATCACAGTTGCCGGATTAGTGGATGGGTGAGGAATCGCAGGCAAAGAGTGTTGACGTGCGTCCTTACCTGTGAATATGCTGTAAAGATGGATGTTCTATAAACGCTGGACTGCAAACAACATCCTAATGGTTTTTGAGTCCTATCAGCATCTGCTGGAGATGCGTGTCCCATCATTTTATTATTATCATGTCAAAGATTATTATTATTATTATTATTATTATTATTATTATTATTATTATTATTATTATTATTATTATTATTATTATTATTATTATTATTATTATTATTATTATTATTATGGTGAAGTCCATAATAAACAAATTGCTGAAACCTGTATTGGTTTTTCCTCGCAGTAATTCTAATACTATTGCTATATATTATAATTATTATTATTTTATTTTTAGTTAATAGCAGGAGTAATAACAGCAGAAGTAATATGTTTCAGCGGATGTTCAAGTCCTGTTCTGATCAGAGTGATGGAAGAATTAACATTTAACTGCAGTTAAATATTTTGGGACAAATTAATTTTCTAGTAGGCTTGGGGAAGGTCTATCAGAATTTTTACAAGGGCCAGTTAAAGTAATGAGGTGCATTAACACAATTAAATGGTATTTTTAGTCCCCAAATCTTAAACAGATCTGACCTATGAGCCATAGAGTACTAAGTAGGGATAATCACCCTGTAATTTCTCAATATATATATATATATATATATATATATATATATATATATATATATATATATATATATATATATATAGGTAGACATATATACATATACATATATATGTATATCTATCTATCTATCTATCCATTTATCTATATATACATAATATATATATATATATATATATATATATATATATATATATATATATATATATATATAATATATATATATATATATATATATATATATATATATATATATATATATATATATATATATATATATGTACGAGTATTAATGGCGTTCATCAACGTCCCTTCCTTTCGGCCATACTTGCCTAACTTATGAGAATATCTGTGTAGCTATTTCTCGAATCATATGTTTTCCAGATACCACATTTTGTTAACCACGAATGGTGACTGCATAAACTTGATTCTGAAACTTCGAGCTGTGGCATATTTTAAGCACTGCAGCTCTTCTGATGTTCTGAGTTCCCTTGCTTAATAATTTTGAATGCCTTTTAATATGTACCCTATAATATTTCTTTTACTTATAAGTGTAGGTCATTTACAATTCTAGGTAACATCGTCGACTGCGAATCTTGGCGAAATGTTTAAATTCTTTTATTCTTCCACGTTTTGAATATTGTTCCCCCGTTTGGTCTTTAGCAGCTGACTTGTATCTTAAAATGTTGGAAAAAACTTGAATTGTATTAAGTATCGTATCCATGGTCTTGATATTAAACTGGCACCGTCGTTTAATTAGCCCCTAGTGCATGCCGTAAATGATATTTCATAATTCTTGACCATCCTTGGCTTTCATTTCGTCCCACACTATACCATCCACCTCACATTATTAGACGTGCCCCTTGATCAGTGAGGTTCAGTAACAGTTCTCCTTGAAATTTTAATCATGCTGTGACCAAATTGTGGAGTGACCTTAATCCTGCAGTTGAATCGTCGTAACTTCAGAATATAGAACTTGGTACAAGTTCTATTTTGTTGAACATAGCATGACTCTCAATTTGTTATTTCGATATTATCTTATAAGTTGCCAATATATGATGTGAAATTTTAACCTACATTTTTGAAAAGAGCTCTCCATTCTCGTTATATTGAACCCCATAAACACTATGCACAAATGATAAATAAAAAATGAATCAAATTACGACTTATAAGGTAAGACAACACCGCCCCCCTCCAACTCCATAGCTAATACGGCAAAATTGTAAACAGTAAACACCCCTAGGTTACGTTAGGTTGGTATTTTTAGGTTCTTTTAGTGCCCTATCATTTCCTAGCCATCTTTGCATGAAAAACCCAAAATGGTTTTTCCATGCAAAAATGGCTGGCTGGAGTCTTATTGGTAATTTACAAAATTTGACCGTTATTTCTCCTATTCATTTTATTATGTTAATTTTTGTATTTATTTTCCTCGTTATATCTCATTCAGGGCTTGTTCTTTATATCGAAATATCTTTTTCCATACTTGGCTGCTTTCTTTATTGGGGCCATTGGGCTTGTTGCATTTTGCCTTTCCAACTAAGGCTGCAGCTTGCTGCTAATTAGCATATTTCACGTTACTCCTACTTTTTCTGTTCTCTTATCTTTTCGGTGTGGGATATCGATTGAAAACCTCTTAGAGTGAATAGTCTCTTTGGCTTGGGGTATTAGAATGGAATCATTAATTTGATAAATAATTGAACAGAATCTAATCATCCTAATATATCACGTTAATTCCATTTTTTCTGGTGCGCAAAAATGAAGATCCTTGTGTATCTTTGATTTGCGATATAAACTGTTATTCGCCTTGTACGTACATCTTGAATATTTGATTTTAACTATTTGCAGTTGTCCTTTTGCATCATGATATAGTTTTAATTGCCTAACAGTGCTTCTTGATGCTTTTCAGTTGAATTATTTATGTTCTTTGTAGTAAGTCAAATTTTCTTTTTTGTCGTAGGTGGCCTTTATCACATTTTTCCAGCATTTTTTACGACTCCTGACGTTTCCGAAGTGTACATTTTTCACTATTCCATCGTTTTTCCATTGTTTCCAAATGACTACAGCATCTCGGGAATATTTGATCTAGCCTGTGTGTTTACGTGTGTGTGAAATATAACTTGCCCATAAAATTAAAACTTACACAGGAGAACCACACATTACACACACACACACACACACACACACACACATATATATATATATATATATATATATATATATATATATATATATATATATATATATATATATATATATATATATATATATCGGCTGATAAGACTGTATTCCTGATCATTACTGAATGGAAGAGTAGGAAAATGACGAAAATATGTTTAAGGAATGTACTGGAGGAGAAAAATAACTTAAGTTGATTTCGAAATGATGGTTAGCCTGCAGGTCCTGTAATTACAGTAGGTACTTTGTCGTTCTACTTTAGCTGTCATTAGCACCCGTCCGTCTCAAGTTCACGTAACGATGGAATTCCTTATAATATCCACAAAGTTAAGTCTACCTTAGTTTGACCAGACCGCTGAGCTGATTAACAGCTCTCCTAGGGCTGGCCCGAAGGATTAGATTTATTTTACGGGGCTAAGAACCAATTGGTTACCTAAAGTAAGTATATATTAGTTTAACCAGACCACTGAGCTGATTAACAGCTCTCCTAGGGCTGGCCCGAAGGATTAGATTTATTTTTACGTGGCTAAGAACCAATTGGTTACCTAGCAACGGGACCTACAGCTTATTGTGGAATCCGAACCACATTATAGCGAGAAATGAATTTCTATCACCAGAAACAAATTTCTCTTGTTCTTCACTGGCCGGTCGGAGATTCGAACTCGCGACCATCAGAGTGGTAGCTGAGAACGGAACCCGCTCACCCAGCGAAGAACTAATTGGTTACCTAGCAACGGGACCTACAGCTTATTGTGGAATCCGAACCACATTAGAACGAGAAATGAATTTCTATCACCAGAGATAAATTTCTCTAATTCTTCATTGGCCGGTCGGAGAATCGAACGCGGAGCCAGCAGAGTGCTAGCTGAGAACGATACCCACCCGTCCAATAAAGAACTCGAATAATATCCACAGGGTCTCACTCTTGTTCAGTTTTAGTGAATTGCTGAATTACACTTACCCTTCTGAGAAACATTCTCTCTCTCCCATGTACAATACGCCAAAAATTTCGTCCAAAAATTTAAACATCGAAACTTATATGAAATAAAATCGAATTTCTTAGTCTGTACGCGGCATCATTGTTAACGGAAAGTCTAATTAATTATTGGATATTTTCTGTACTATTGATGCCCCACAAACAACGAACAAATAAGATTCCAAAAGAAAATAAAACACCCATATGTTGATATCTTCGAAAACGTTACGAAAGACATCTTAAATCTGAACAACTCATTTATTTTTTACTATCCTGAAGTTCACTGACAACTGTATATTTAAACAGAAAACGATAAAAAGAACCCAATTTTGGAATATATGAAATACTATACAACAAGTGTCAGGAAATTCATGTCGGAAAGATTGGTAGATCCATCTCGCCAAGATTAATGGAGCATCAATTAGTGAGAAATAGCTCAGAGAACTCGGGGATTTTTGTATAGCGTGAAAGGATCTCATCATAGGCCAAAATGAAGTGAGGTCAACCGTTCGTCAAGATTAGCTGTCGTACAAAATGAAGATTTTAGATCCGCCGTCGTTAATCAAACCTACAATTAGAATCTAACATGGGGGTGGGGAGTGCGGGTATTGGAAGTAGCCTACGGTAGCACGAAGGGGTTAATTTTGCGAACAAATCCATTTGAATGGATTTGTCCAGCAAACTTGGCTCCAGTGATGGCTGGAGCAGAACGACGTCTCGACTCCGTTCATTATATATAAGCATTAATTGAAATTTAAGTGTCTATTGAGACAAAATTGACACAGGAAATCCATACATGTCGGCCGATTCTACATCAGCCCTGATCACTACTAAATGTGGAATGCTAATGCGTACTATGGAAACTATTAGGAGTATACGGGGAGTAAATTACGACTTCGACAGTACTGAAATGCTTATTATCCTGTTGTTCCCATAATGAACGGAGTCGAGAAGCCTTTCTGCTTCAGCCATCATTTGAGCCAAATTTGCTGGGCAAATCCATTCAAGTGTTTCCTTCTGAATTAGACGCAAAATGAACTCCTTCGTGCTATCGTATTTCCAATGCCCGCCCTCTCCACCCCTATGTTAGATTCTAATCGTAGGTTTGATTAATGATGACGGATTCAAAAATCTTCAAACATATACATTACTGTATATATATATATATATATATATATATATATATATATATATATATATATATATATATATATATGTGTGTGTGTGTGTGTGTGTGTGTGTGTGTATATATATACACATATATAATATATATATATATATACACACATTTATATAATATGTATGTATGTATGCAATATATATATACATATATATGTATGTATGCAGTATATATATATATATATATATAAAATATATACGAATATATATATATATATATATATATATATATATATATATATATATATATATATATATATATATATGTAGAATCTACTGGTCACTTTTACCAGACACATATGTAATTCTAATAGCCACAATGCCCTCTTAACTTCTCGAATTCTTCGCGCTTTTTTGGATGTGCTTGTAACGATGGTGAGGATGGGTCTATTCCAGCTCTAATAAATATATCTGAAAACGACAGGTATATGTATGTACGAGAGGTAATAGACTTTTATCCTTCTCGTGGTCAGGTCGGCAACGTGACTTCCTTGTGGTTAAGGCGATGCGGGTTCGTGTCCCGCGACCGGCAATCACAGTCTTCAATTTCTTGCGTCTGGTTGTACGGCTTAGTAGTTATAAGCACATCCAAAAAAGCGCGAAGAATTCGAGAAGTTAAGAGGGCATTGTGGCTATTAGAATTACACACACACACACACACACACACACACACACACATATATATATATATATATATATATATATATATATATATATATATATATATATATGGGCTGGAGTTGGGGCTCAAAATACATAATACAAAGGAAGTAGCAGCGAAAGGCATCCTCATTCTTTAACAGTTTATTGTGAATGCCGACATTTCGCGACACATTCGAATTCGCATTTTCAAGGCTAAAAAAGATTTTGCGAACATTGTATCCTACATAAAAAATAATGTTATTTTCTGATATGACAACCACTCTTTATTAAGTAAAGGCACTTAAAACCAAGCGCTATATTCATAAACAGACACACTCCCTGGTTTTTTTTTTCCCACCTATTATTCTTTACCCCTGTTATTTTTTTTACCCATGTTATTTTTTACCCTCTGTTATTTTTAACCCTGTTATTTTTACCCCCTTTATTTTTTACCCCGGTTATTTTTACCCCGGTTATTTTTTACCCACTGTTATTTTTTACCCACTGTTATTTTTTACCTTCTGTTATTTTTTACCCCTGTTATTCTTTTACCCCTGTTATTTTTTCCCACTTATTTTTTGCACCTGTTATTTTTTACAACGGTTATTTTTACACTCGTTATTTTTTACCCTTTATTTTTTACCCCCTGTTATTTTTTACCCCCTGTTATTTTTTACACTTATTTTTATCCCTTCTATTTTTTTTGTCTGTTTTTTACCGCTTGTTCTTTTTTACCCTTGTTATTTTTTTCCCCTGTTATTTTCCCCCTGTTATTTTTTACTCTAGTTATTTACGCCTGTTATTTTTTACCCTCTTATTGTTTACCCCTTTTATATTTTACCCCTGTTATTTTATACCACCTGCTAATTGTACCTTGTTATTTTTTACCCTTTGTTATTCTTTAGCCCTGTTATTTTTACGTATGTTTTTTTTTACCCCTGTTATTTTTTACCTCATGTTAATTTTTAGCCGTTATTTTTTAGGCCTGTTATTTTTTACCCACTTATTTTTTACTCCCTGTTATTTTTTACCCCTTTTATTTTGTACATGTTATTTTTTACCCATGTTATTTTATTACCCCTATTATTTTTAACCCCTGTTATTTTTACCCATGTTATTTTTCACCTCCGTTATTTTTAACCCTTGTCATTTTTACCCTCTGTTTTTTTACCCGTCATTTTTTACCCCTGTTATTTTTTACCCTAGTTATTTACTCCCCGTTATTTTTTCACCTGTTTATTTTTGCCCATGTTATTTTACTCCTGTTATCTTTTACCACTGTCTTTTTTACCCTTTTCATTTTTACCCTCTGTTGTTTTTTACCCGTCAATTTTTACCCCCTCTTACTTTTAACCCATGTTACTTTTTACACCTGTTTATTTTTACCCTTGTTATTTTACCCCAGTTATTTTTTACCCCTTGTTACTTTTTACATTCTGTCATTTTTTACCCCCTGTTATTTTTTACCCGTGTTATTTTGTAGCCCTGTTATTTTTACCCGTATTATTTTTACCCGTGTTATTTTTTATCCCCCTTTATTTTTTAACCTTTGTTATTTTCCCCTTCTTATTTTTTACCCCTGGGTTTTACACGTTATTTTTTACCCCGTTGTTTATTACACCTTGTTATTTTTCACCCGTTATTTTTTACAGCT
The DNA here is from genome assembly GCA_039081455.1 of Macrobrachium rosenbergii. Classification (NCBI taxonomy): domain Eukaryota; kingdom Metazoa; phylum Arthropoda; class Malacostraca; order Decapoda; family Palaemonidae; genus Macrobrachium; species Macrobrachium rosenbergii. The sequence goes on from JANJGK010000038.1 coordinate 30,708,382, forward strand.
TTTTTTACACCTGGCATTTTTTACCCCTTTATTTTTTAACCCCCTTTTTTTACCAGTTTTTTCCCCTGTTATTTCTTACCCTGTGTTTTTTATCCCCTGTTGTTTTTTACTTACTGTTATTCTATACCCCCTGTTATTTTTTACCTCTTGTTATTTTGTTTTTTTTACTCCATGGTAATTTTACCCACTGTCATTTTTTACCCCTGTTATTTTTACCCTTGTTATTTTTATACCCCTTGTTATTTTTTACCCTGTCATTTTTTTAACTCCGTTATTTTTTACCCCTTATCTTTTTACCACCTGTTATTTCTGCCACCTTTGATTCCCCCCCCCCGTTATATTTTACCCCGTTATTTTTTACCCCCTCTTATTTTTTACCCATGTTATATTTTACCCCCTGTTATTTTTTACCCCTGTTGTTTTTTAACCCGTTTTTTTACCCCTGTCATTTTTTACCCCCTGTTATTTTTTGCCCCAGTTATTTTTTACCCCCTGTTATTTTTTACCTCTGTTTATTTTTACCCCTGTAATTTTTACCCCTTGTTACTTTTTACTCCCTGTAAATTTTTACCCCCGTTATTTTTTACCGCCTGTTATTTTGTACCCTGTTACTTTTTACCTCTTATTTTTCACCCTGGTTATTTTTACCTTGTTATTTTTTACCCCTCTTATTTTTGACTACCATTATTTTTTACCACCGTTATTTTTCCCCTGTTTTTTTTACCCTTGTTATTTTTTACATCTGTTATTTTTTACTCCCTGTTATTTTTACCCGTTATTTTTACCCCATGTTAATCTTTACCCCCTGTTATTTTTTACCCCTTTTTTTACCACTTGTTATTTTTGACCAGCTATTAATTTTTACCCCATTATTTATTACTCGTTATTTTTTACTCCCTTCTATTTTTTCCCGTTATTTTTTACCCTCTCTTATTTTTTATCCCTGTTATTTTTTACCCTTGTTTTTTACCACCTTTTATTTTTTACCCCTGTTTTTTTTACCCCTATTATTTTTTACCCTTGTTATTTTTACTGATGGTATTTATGATGAATATCCTAACCAATTTAAACTGAATGTTTTACTGATGTTTCATGCTAACTAGCTTGAAACTGAAGGTATTACAGACTGTTCAATTGTCTTTTCATTTATATACAAGGATATGTTTGCTTCCTTTGCAAGGCATCAATGTTTTAATATCTCACCGAGTGGTATTATTATTATTATTCAGTAGATGCAACCTGATCATAAGGAACAAGCCAACATGAGTCATTGACTTGAAATTCAAGCTTCCCTTTGGTTATGTTGTTCATTAGGAAGAAGAGGAAGTAAAGGGAAATACAGAAAGAACAGATCTTACGTATTAAAAAAAATGATAAATCAATTAATAGATAAAAATGTATCTAAATTACGGTAGTAGTGCATTGCATCTTCGCTTGAACTTCTGAAGTTCCAATTGCATGACATCCTCTGGGGAGGCTGTTCCACAGTCCAACGGTGTGAGGAATAAAGGACCTCTGGAACTGAGAAGTCCGACAGCGAGGCACATTTACTGTATATTGGTGCCGCTGTTGAGCGAATCTGGTTGCTCTCGGCAGATAAAGGGGATCAGGGATTAATTGTGAATGTCAAAGATCCCCGTTGAAATACAACTTAGGAAAAAGTGACAAACAAGAGACCATCTGTCGATGGTCCAAGTCATAACTGCTACTATTAGGAAATAGAAACCTACCACCAAGAGCAACTCTATCGAAAAGAGATAAATATCTGGCAGAAGCAGACATCCACACCGGAGAACAGTATTCTAGTAAAGGAAGTACAAATGACGTAAAACAGGTTGCATTGATTTTATCACTGTTATAAATACATGAGGCCTTAAGAAAAATACCTAACTTTCGTGCGGCATTTGCTGAAACTTTCATTGGATTTTACTCAAAAGTTAGATGTGAGTCAAAAGTTACACCTAGAATTAGTTAAAGCTTCAGACCCATTCAGCAAAGTTCCATTCCATCCACCTGAAGGGGAGGATGGGGTGGGAAATCTATACGAGATCTACTAATCAATAGTAGATCCGGTCCATGTCCTGATTAAGGCTGAAGTTAGCTTCACTTATCATAAGTGGAGACTTTACTACGCCCACAAGTGTTGCATCATCGGCATACTGAACAATCTTGTTTTCCATGCCAACAACCATATCACTTGTATATGCTAAACATAACAGTGGACCAAGAACACTGCCTTGTGGAACTCAAGAAGCAATAGGTCTTGGTTCATTAAAGATCTCCCATCCACAGCAGCTCTTTGCTGCCTACCTGTAAGGAAATCTTGAAGTAATCCTAAAACATATCCGCTCATTCCAAGATTCTGAAGTTCGCAAATATTTACTAAATGGAGAGCAGCACTAGACTCTATTTGAATTACTCTTCACTCAATATCCTTATCTAGGTTCCCTTGCAAATGGCATGTCAAATCTAAAAGAGCATCGCAGATACCTAACTGCTTCCTTTATGCATATTGACTACAGATAACAATCCTGTAGAGTCCGCATACTTATATAGTGGATTAAAAATAAGTCTTTCAGCAACTTTGGAGTAGTTACTGCTGTCTGGAGATATGCCACTCTTTGGAACAGGCACTGTATTGCTAAGCGTGCGGTCGTCCGCAAAGATACTACGTCGACATAAAAATCTATAGAATCTACTAGTCTTGGGAGACAACACTCTAGAAAATTTTTTAAAAAAACAAAGGGAAGAAACCAACAGGATCTTCTCCACTCCAGCTACCAAGATTATCCAGAATTTTCTTAACATCCCTGGAGCGAAATGCAAATTTTGTAAGAACAGGTTCAGGATGACAAGTATCAGGGAGAGGGGCATCCTCAGCTGATGCTTATTTTCAAAAGCTCGATGAAGCAGTTCAGCCTTTTCCCTAGGGCCAGTAACCAATCCACCAACATCTGTTTGTAGTGGTTGAATGGAAGCTGAGCCTGACCCAAAGATGGGGGATGCCTTTCGTACAAAGTTTGATTTAGTGGCTTTTGTAATTATTATTTCAACATTTACTTTGGTTTTTGTCCTTATTTAGAATTACTTCACAATGTTTTGGAGAACTGGAGTTCCTTTTTGTAAATATTTTTCATTTTTCTGAAAGAGTTTGTACTCATTGTTGACATAGTTAATTTTGGTGTTCATTTTGCTGAGCCAGGGACGCATTTCTTATTATCTGATGATTTTCCTCCAGTTTGATGATTTTTACTTCATTTACTCTTCAGTGATCGCCATTCTCTGTGTTTCAACATTAATTCGCGTTAATTATCCCTATATTTGTAACAGATGAATTTATAATTTTTACTGTAAATAATATATTTCATCGTAATTTTTACCAGGAGAAAACTTATATGTCAAGATTTCCATAATTATTCTTGAACGCTGCAAGACAAGAGTCGAAAAGAACATTTTCATAGTGCATTATAAAGCAGGTAATCTCACTTAGAAATAAATGATAAACACAAACCTTGAACTTACGGATTTGTGGCTGAGTGTTGGCCTGGCAAATCAAAGGTCACCAGTTCAAATCCCCGAGTGACGGTTTATCTTCATTTCAAGTGATATGGCAGGTCAAGTGAGTCAGCGAATAATGATTAAGTCGGAGAATTCCGCGCTGTCAAATCGTTAGAGATTTTTCCTCCTTACCTATAACAAATCCTTGTGCTGTACCTCCGTCCATATAATTTTTCTCCTGACAGCTTTGTTGCATATTACAACTGCGAGGTTTTCTTCATGTTTCAACTTTAAAACCTCCTTTAGTTTCAATTTCCCTTTCAGAGCTGAATGACCACGTAGGTCCCAGCGCTTGACCTCCGGCCTATATTTAATATTCCAATTCAATACCCGAAACAAAAGTTTCATGTATTTTTTTTATGCATGAGATTTTTTTGTATGTTCTTAATGTTTCGTAGCTACGTCTGCAGTTAAATTGTTTGCCTAAAACGGCCTTTTGTGCCGTTTGTATTTTAATCCGGCTTTTTTTTTTTTTTGCGTAAAGTGCATCTGGTTGTTACATGGAATAAAGCTTAACTTAGTTTGTAAGCTTTTAGTAAATTCTAAGGGAACTTTGAATGTATATATATATATATATATATATACACACACATATATATATATATATATATATATTTATATATATATATATATATATATATATATATATATATATATATATATATATATATATATATATATATATATATATAGAGAGAGAGAGAGAGAGAGAGAGAGAGAGAGAGAGAGAGAGAGAGAGAGAGAGAGAGATAAATATTTTCAGTTTGTGGATGTACGAGTATCTAAAAGTTTCAGAGTATTTGAGAAGAAATTAATGCTTTTTAGGATAACATCTTCATTCCCATTTACGTTTCTTTACGGACTAGTGTTCACAGAGAGAGAGAGAGAGAGAGAGAGAGAGAGAGAGAGAGAGAGAGAGAGAGAGAGAGAGAGAGAGAGACTGCCATTAACCCTGAAAAATTTTGACTTCTTTTTGTTTGCGAGCACAAAAATCAACACCTTTACGCATTCTCTCATAACATTTAGTTGTGTGGTAAATTTTGTTGGATTAAAAATTTAATCTCTTTTGACTGTAACGCTTTGTATTTAGTTTCTGATTATATAATTGGGTGGTATCAGAACGTTTTCAACCACAACTGCATCCTCAGTACTCCCGCATGTCGGTTAATTTGAATGCTAAAATATTCACACTCAGAATATTTCCTGTTTAGAACTCGAAGAGCTGAAGCTGCATTTGTGTGTAGCTATGCAGGTCGTATCTTTCCCAGCGCTCTTCCATTGCGGTGTGTTCCCCATTTTCTTTAAAAAGTGTTTTTAGCACGTACGAAGTCCATTGTCTTATTTCGTAGACCAGACTAACTTTAATCTGAGTTTGAAAGGTTTGCTTACGTGAAGTCTATTATGGGAACCCCGTCAATAACCCAACTTTAATCTGCTTCTACGACAGTGTATGGAACTGCCCAATTTTAAACTTTGTCTCCCTCCAACAAAAATTGTTTTCACCTAAAAGTTTACGTAGAGCATACAGAATATTCAACTTCATTCTTTTCCATTCAGATTTTTTATCATAAGTTTAAACATATTATTTGTATTGTAGAACTCTTACAAAGACAACTACTGTGGATACCTTGAGACGCCGCCGTATTAGCGTGCCTCACAGGATCCTCTCTCTCTCTCTCTCTCTCTCTCTCTCTCTCTCTCTCTCTCTCTCTCTCTCTCTCTCTCTCTCTCTCTCTCTCTCTCTCTCTCTCTACTTTCAAAGACAATCTCGTCTTCGTTGCAGATCAATTTATTATAGACGGTCAATTCTCCGTTCCTTTGTGTCCTGTTAGCTGCCAGAGGCAGGGTACTAAAGGACTGTACCGCGATTTAATGGTGAAGCAGGTCGGGTCCTTGTGAGAAATGCTGCTGGAAGTTCGCGCTGTATGTGCTGCATTATATGGGATATACCTTTTAATAGTATACTGTATTTTACATCCGTCAGTCTATCTATCTATCTCCCTATCTGTCTTATCTGTACACACATACACGCACACACACACATATACGAGTATATATATATATATATATATATATATATATATATATATATATATATATATATATATATACCAATGAGCAAGGGACGGGAATGCCCGAATTCAGACATTAAACGGAGGCGGACAGGAATACTCTTGATTAGTCATTTGATTGCATGCTTATTCCCAACGTTTCATAATCCATGATTACATCATCAGGGGTTCTAGAATTAAAAAACAAAAAACATTGACAATAAAAATTACAGAAAAATTATGCAAAGGCAAAGTCAGAACATAAAAAATGACAATCGACTTAAAAGGAAACTTTTACACAAAGGACACCGAGGAACAGGTAAAATACAGAGAAATTAATTAAAACAAATAGAATATATAAAAGACAAGCAAAAAAAAAAAATTATATTTAAAATATTTATGTTTTTAAAAACACTAAAATTTAAAATCACATTAAGAAAACAAATAAATAAATGAATAAAAGTGACTAAGGGTATGGGGCCAACCTGTCAGTACGACACAGATACAGAAAATGAAGTCTTCAAAGGAGAAACAAAACAACAAAAGCATTATCATTATGACAGGTACAAAGGAACAGCCGAAGTCTGAGTGTTCAACTTCGGAACAAGCTGTTTTATCATAAGAGACTCGAGTATTGGTAGTTCCAGTTGGCTAGAAGCTCGTCCAATTATGTAGAAATCATTGTTTTCAATGGGGGTTTTACAAAATTTCGCATGACTTCTGATGTTGGAGTGTTCGGGGTTGGAGATTTTTACCCCCGTACGAAAACTTATCCCCCTATGTGAGTCTATGCGTACTTTTAGAAGTCTCCGAGTGGATCCCACATAAATCCCCGAGTTACACTTGGGGCAAGAATACTTATACACCACTCCGGAGGACATCATAGCACAAAGCTGATCCTTAAATTTAAAAATAGAGCCAATCGTTAGGGAGTTGATAGGAATAAGTTTAACATCTATGGCACCAAAATGTTTTTGAATTGTACTAGTAAATTTAGTTCTAAAATGGACATCATGAAACGTTGGGAATAAACATGCAATCAAATGACTAATCAAGAGTATTCCTGTCCGCCTCCGTTTAATGTATATATATATATATATATATATATATATATATATATATATATATATATATATATATATATATATATATATTGATAGACAGAACATGTATATATGTATCATTCAAATTTAGCACGCAACTCTAATGACTTGTTTTTCAAAGGTCTAGTGTATATATATATATTGATATATAGATAGACACAGAACATGTATATATGTATCATTTAAATTTAGTACGCAACTCTAATGACTTGTTTTTTAAAGGTCTAGTGTCATTTGTGTAGTCTATTTTCGTAATACAAATAGATATATACAGAACATGTATATACCGTATGTATTAATTTAGATTTAGCTCGCAGCCGTAATGACTTTTATTTTTTAAAGATCTAGTCACATTTGTGTAGTCTATTTGCGTAATACATAAAGAAAAATAAAAGGAAGCAACATAGCAGCATGCAAATTTGCAAAACAGGAATTAGCGTTTGCAATTTTCTAAGTTACTGGGTCTTTTGTAACAAGTGATTTTTTGGGCATAATTACTTCATTACTTGAAATATGCCGTCTCGAGCTTTTTTTTTTTTACTGAGGTATTCCCTGATAGACAGCGTGGTTGGCATCTTCAAGAATGCCGTTGTGCATGAGGTACGCTTGATCTCGACTGGTCGAATGGATACTGATCAGTATAGGTGAATTTATGCAAAATTTGTCTGCTTTTCATGAAAAGGACTTTCCTTCAGTGTGCAGACTCTCTGATGGAGAGACAACAAAGTAGGATTTTAATAAGCCTTTTACCTTTAGCTGAGTCTTCAGTAATTTTTCCAACGTCCCAGTGATTTTAATATGTTAAAATATAAATCATACCTTTCGTAGATAAAAACTGGTGTAACACGGGAATGATATAGACGGGATAACTTACTTGTGGCGAACTAATTGAGATGAAAATAAGTACACTAGACGACTAAAAGATGAGTACGGTAGGTCCACTAGTAAGTTTTTAAGATTTTTCAAGAGTGTAGAAGTGACTTTCAAGAAACGTATTAGAACTCTAGAAAAAGAGATCTCATTCCGAGCATTTTGAGGCCGCATGAGGAAGATCCCTTGAGTGTTCTCAACCGATTTGATGGAAATTTCAGTAGAGATTACCATTCCTCCCGACTGGCTAACTCCCTCAGCCATCTTGCATTGGGGTTTTCTCTTCCGTTTTCTTTTAGGGTAAATCTGTTTTATAAACTGAGTCTGCTGTGTTGAGTCGCCATGGTTTTGCTTCTGCTGATATTGTTATTTCAGCCTGTCTTTGTTTAAAAATAAAACCCAGTATCTGGACTCAGTCTTTGTTTTCTGTAAGGTTAGTTCTCGTTTTTCAACTACCATTATGATTCTTCACCAAGAACAGCTGCATTGCATATTGGCACCTCGCTTACAGCAAAATTGCGCACACTACTGTTCCTACTTTTTAATAAAGTACTTGTTTAAAGTTGTGAATTCAGGATATATCTTTCGAATGCCGCATCCTGCTCTGAGATTTAGATATTTTCGAATTGCCTGGGTTACGTCTATATAATAAATCACATATTGACAGACAAGAATTTGAGACCTGTATAATAATTGCAGGAGCTCTATTTAGCCTCACTTCCCCATCCTGGCAGGAAGCTTTCTTCCCTCGGGGGAAGCAGCAACTGAGGAGGAGTGTCCAGACAAGGGTGCCCTCAATGGGCTGGCTAGCCTGGGAGGCCTATGTGCTGGAGCCTTCCCTACGTCTACTTCCACAGCTGTGACCATGTCTTGAGATGCTAAGTACTTCCGTCTTAGCATCTCAATTGTTACACTTTCCTTCGTGACTGTAACTTTGTTCGTATAACCATCATGTTTTTACCTTTTCGTGATTTAATTAAATCAAACACATGCATACATACGTACTGTACATACATATATACATATATATGTGTGTGTGTGTGTAATTGTAATATCCTCAATACCCTCTTCTCGAATTTCTCACACTTTTGGGAAGCATTGGTCACTACAAACCCTTAGATCCAATTGCAAGAAATTTGAAGTAGTTTTGATATCCGATAACAGGGTTCGAACTCTCGTCCAAAGTATCAGATACTCTTGATGCGGGTTCGAATCCTGTTACCGGACATTAGAATTACTCCACATTTCTTGAATTTGGATCTGAGGCTTTGTAGTGACAAGTGTGAGGAAGTTAAAATGACATTGGGGATGTTACAATTACATGTATGTATGTATATATATATATATATATATATATATATTATATATATATATATATATATATATATATATACACACCATTAATAACCACTTCTCTGTTTCTTTACACTTTTTGGATACAGTTGTAATTGCAAAGCCTGAGATGCAAGTAAAGAAATTCTGACGCCCGGACAGGATTCGAAACAGTGGACGGAATATCAGAATGAGGTAACAGTCTGTACTTGACCATGAAGATCTTTATTTACGCCTTCATTTAGATCTTAGGTTTTGTATTGACAAGCGTATCTAAAAAAGTGAGAAGTCGAGAAGTCGTATCTGGGTAGAATTGACCAGTAGATTCTAAATATATGTTTCATCCTAAAAAGCAGAAATAGATTATGAATATCGTATAGCAAGCTATTTTCAACTGACAATATTTGTTCCTACACATTGATAGCACAATCTCATAAAATATGTTATTAAATGTTAGCGAAAACACCTTTGTGTGACGGCACTTTATCAGTCCTGATTGGTTTCAATCTTCAAATATTGCAAAATGATATTGACTGCTTGGTGTAATTAGTTTGATGGTAAAACGACGAAACTAGGTTCGCAAAATGAACAGCACGGTAATCAAGCAAAAACTTATGCTTATTTTTTTCTAACAACTTCAAAGACGAATAGCAACACCTTTCGCCACTTTCTTCGCAACTTCTAAATTTCTGCTTCTATGGGTAACCATATTTCATAAAATTTTGAAATGAACTGGATGGCGTATTAGCTTTTTTCTTTTTCTGTGTTTTAAGGGCAGACTAAAGTCGCCACGTCTCTTTCTCAGTTACTGTTACTGTCTTGAAAGTTCGTCAGAAGGTAGTATGCTATTTTTATCCTTATTGCTACTATTATTGTTATAATTGCTATCAAACTTCACTATAACCATCATGAAATTGTTAACGTAAATATTATTATTCATAATTATTATATCATTAATTGATTATTTTAAACGTATCTATGGGAAAATTTATTGTTTTCGCTCGTATTATTATTATTATTATTATTATTATTATTATTATTATTATTATTATTATTATTATTTTAACTGATCTCCACGAAATTCGGTATACAGGTACGCATAATGTCTCTAGGACCAATGGTCCCCGAAACGAGTGGAATATTCTCTGGCACGATGAAGTTTAATTATTGCCACAGACAATTACACAGATTTGATCATTATAATTGTTATATGTTGTCATTTCTAATCAGCATTTTTTATCAGATCCTCATGATACTCTACATAAATGTACCCAGTGATCTCTTAATTACTTTACCCGAAATGATAACTGCATTGGCTTATTTTCAATACCTCAAGGCCACAAAAGTGGCAGAAAACCTTCAAATAACTTTACTTACTGTATGGCTCTCTAAACTTGGCCATTTCAAACAAAACTGCACCATCATCACACTGCTGTAAAACATATCATAAACACAGATAGGTAGCTTATTGCACACACATGACAGACAGGTTGAATACAATTCAACGACTTACTAGTAATTCTAAGCAGTGTTTCAACGATTTTCCAGCATTTGTCAAAGACTCGTTCTCCGCTTATGGTCGTTGAATTGCTTACAACCTGTTTGTGGTATATATGTGATCAATTGCCGACGTGTGTTTATGACATGTTTTAATGTAGTTGGATTCACCTTTATATGATAAGTGACCATTTTATTTCATTCAGCTCTGTTAGTCTCTGCGCTCAGCTGGTACAGATATCAGAGACTGCTTTGAAATTATTCCACAAAAAAATGGCAAAAGCTTAAAAAGTGACATGTGCCTAAGATGACCAAGGTCGTATTTTACGTGCTTTCCAACAGATTTCAAATTATTATTAAATCTAGAGCAATGACTTTGAGCCAATTACTTTTTACAGATTAATGAAGTTTACATAGGTTTATCCATCTATGTTTAGAATTTTCCTATAATATATTTGGTTGCTTTTTCTTTAATTTACATTCTTTACATGGATTAACCTAAACTTTTCCCAGTCCTCATTTTGTTCTTCAGATCAACATGTCTGTCTGAGGAAGTCCTAGCTTTCTCCTTAATACAGTTGTTGTCGATATTGGTCTGGTGGACTCCGAAAGAGGTTCTTCTCCCCTCGGGAAACTTTATAATACCAGACAGGACTTTGATAGAAGATCCCTCTTGTATAAATAGGTAGGCATAATTAATTATATCGTGTGCGTAAATTCACAAGCGCACGCACACTTACGTCAATCTTTTATGCATACCAGCTTGTTTATATTCATGTGTCTCTATGTGAACGTTGTGCGTATGCATTCGTATACAGGTTTATGAACCTTTTCGTCGACTATTCTTTTCTTACCATCCCTAGGCGGCTTCCTCTTACGGGTTTCTCTCTTTGTCCTCTCTGAAGTGTTAATTTTTGTCCCGTCCTCCCCCCTTTTTATTTTTGCTTGTTGCCCACAGAGGGCCTTTGGGATTGAATCCCTTTCTCCTATCTCTTGCCCCTCACGCTCTGATTCCTCCCTGAGAGGGAAAGGAGAGACTCGGGTATGCAGGTGGGGGTGCGGGGGGGGGGGTGGGGTTAGAAATTGCCCCGGGCGAGGAGCAATGCCAGGCGAAGGAAGAGCGAGGATGCTTTGGTCGAAGGCAAGATCAAGGGAAGGAAGGAGGGTAAGAGATTTCTTCAAGGGCTATTCGAGACGTCCACACACGCGCACACACACATACACACAAACGGACGGTGCTATTGCATTAGGTTCAAATGGATCTCAAAGTTAATAGGGGATTCATTTAAACACTTTAGAAAGATAGATGTTTTTACAAGGTGGAGGTAAAAATCTGCTCTCTCTCTCTCTCTCTCTCTCTCTCTCTCTCTCTCTCTCTCTCAAGTTAATAGGGGATTCATTTAAACACTTTAGAAAGATATAAGTTTTTATAAGGTGGAGGTAAAAAAAATGAGTAAAGTAAAGGCAGGGAATTTCAGTAACTGGTTAAATAGCAGACAGTGAAAAAAAGCTATTATGTTCCTTGTGCAAGATAACGACATTCCTCTCCCTCCTACGTTTCTTATCAAATTGAAGTTTTGGCGCAACATTCTCTTTAGACTTCATTATTTCTAACACCAGCTGAGTTATTCTCACCTTAATCGTCCTTTGATTCTATCGTTTTCCTTTACAATTAGCCACAGCACCAAAGGGAAAAGGTATGTGTACAGGTGCGTGTGTGTGTATGTGTGTGTTTATAGGGTGTGGGTGTGATTGCAGGGTGTGGGTGTAAGTGTGTGTGTGTGTGCGTGCGCGTGTGGAATGGGGGTGTGAGGATTGTGGTTCCGTCTGTGTGTACGTAGTTAAATAATTTTATGCATTTTCATAGCTCATTTTTGTTTATTATTCTTACATTTATAATTATAGCCAATTCGTTTTCCTCAGGGTCTTATGATAGAAATAACTCCTGTAATTATAAACTTCTTAAAATCATCCGCCCCACCTCTCTCTCTCCTTTGCCTAATGTAGCGAGGGAGATTTTTCATCCGTTTTTTGATACCTTTCTAATAAATGATTTATTGGAATTTCGAGGAGACGCGGGAAGAGAAAATTGTGTATCGTGTAGGTTATGAAGGTGGTGATTGCTCCAAAGTTGTTTTTGTAGAGAGAAGGGGGATTAGAAAAGACATCT
>JANJGK010000038.1:30721062-30746062 GCA_039081455.1 Macrobrachium rosenbergii
TTGCAAATTCATGACATTTAGCAATGAACATTTGAAAGATTACATCTCGTCAAGTCTGTCATTTGAATGACAATATGTTGTAGCAATGGGAACTTGGGATTTGGCACGCTGTTATTATATTATTTGTCAGATGATGTCATTTCGAATGTTGTGGGATGCTGTATCAGTTGGGTTTCCTGGTGATTGGTTTGGAAAGTTCACTTGCACTCTATTGCGTGATATGTAATTAATTTGAAGGCTGTATTATATTTTTATTATATGATTTCTGTGAATATGACCGTATTGTAATTGGTCTGCAACATTTTTATATACGTTACGTATATGTAGGTTTACAGGATTATTCAACTCTCCGTTGGGCGAGCGGGTTCCGTTCTCAGCTACCACTGTGTTGGCCGCGAGTTCGAATCTCCGACCGGCCAATGAAGAATAAGAGGAATTTATTTCTGGTGATAGAAATTCATTTCTCGCTATAATGTGGTTCGGATTCCACAATAAGCTGTAGGTCCCGTTGCTAGGTAACCAATTGGTTCTTATCCACGTAAAATAAGTCTAATCCTTCGGGCCAGCCCTAGGAGAGCTGTTAATCAGCTCAGTGGTCTGGTTAAACTAAGATATACTTAACTTTAACTTTTTTTACAGGATCATTCTTTATATTCAAAAGATTAGCCCTTACTTTCATAGGAATGTTTTGGCTATCCCTAGAAAAGTTTTATATACCTCAAGAATGATTTTTATGTCTAAAAGAACAGTCTTTTCATCCATTAAAGTAATCTGAATTTCCAAATGAATTATCATTTTTTTATTAAAATTAATGTCTTTTATGTCAGGAAGATTATATCAATCTGCTTAGCCACATTCACTGTTTTAAAGTATTATTACTGCAGGACAGCTGCAACCATACTTGTAAAAGCAGAATTTTACAAGCAGAAGGGCTCCAATAAAAAAAAACTAGTTCGGAAAAAGAAATGGATAAGTAATGAATAATCTTTAAAATAGGAATAACAAACACGAATAAGTATCATAAATAACAAAGTTAAATAGATAAGTAACAAAAGAACAGTGAAGCTTTACGTCCCATAGTCCGCACACAGTTAAGTCTGGGTCTTCCAACTCCTCTTATGCTCAGAAGAGTGCAGCTAAAACTATCACATATTATTCTTCTTAGAGTGAGTCGAAGTACATGTACAAGCCATCCCCATCTCCCTTTCAACATTATCGTCTGTATGTGGAACTTCCATAATTTTCCTATTGGGATCATTTCGCAAAATGTACAGCCATAGCTTTCAGCTCTACTCCCATCTCGACAAAATGCTTTGGGTATTGTACCATTGCCATACCACAGTTCATTTTCCAGTAATTGAGTACTCACTACTCATTACTTAATTGACGAGAATAACCTAGTTATTCTCGAACAGTTTCTAGTCATCTCTTCTGTTCTCACGGTAGTTGATGATGAAGTAACTAGACGTCCCGTAACTAAATATATACTGATATGATATCTCTAATGCCTAGTAACCTGTTAATTGCAAACTGCCTTCAAACATTTAGAATATTTGAGACATTGTGGCAGTGATGGGGCGTGAGTATGTCCGAGTTGTAAATAAAATTCACCTTATAGATGGGAGAGCAAGCCCTCACTTTCGTCCAGTCAAAAAGAATGGTGACAAAGAGCTGCTTCTGATCCGATACAGCTCGTTTAGTTGCGGATCATGCTTACTAAATGCGCCTGTGGTATGATCTTTCACGTACTTGTTGATATGCATTTCTAAGTCTACAATGGAAGTGGAATAGGGCTGTGCAAATGTTCTTTGGTCTTTTCAACTTGTCAACCTTTCCTTGGCACTTTTGATTTTTTTACGTGTTATTGAACCTGCAGTCAAATTTAGAATTATAAGCAAATTGAAACTTTCTGAACATTACAGGGAAGAGTCGTGTAATTTTTTAATTATCAGTTCACATGCACAAAAATGATGAAGGTTAGTTTGCTATGGTTGCCACAGGCAAAATGATGATTTGTAACAACGAGGGACCGACGAAGCCTTGGTAACTGCCATGAACAGAATTTACGATGTCAAATTCTTTGAAGTGATTTTTAAAATTGACAGTGTCGTCAAGGCAAGACAACTGGTTACAACATATTTGTTTCCCGAAATCTGTGTCGAATCAGACACTTCCGAACTGAAGGATTTGCGGTAGATTTATTTTGTCAATAATTCATTTACAGCAGATGTGTCTGAAACGAGTTAATTATAAACCTTTCTCTGTAAAACGTAAAAAGCACTTTTATTTTCGTAAAAAAAAAAATAGTTGGCAACAAACATTTACCCAAGAAACCAAAGCAGTGGGGTGCCTTGCTTAATTATTTATTTATTCATGTACTTATTTATTCATTTATTTAAAAATATATATTATTCATCGAGAGAGAGAGAGAGAGAGAGAGAGAGAGAGAGAGAGAGAGAGAGAGAGAGAGAGAGAGAGAGAGAGAGAGGGTGGGGGGGACTTCTTAAAATCAAGGGACTCTTGGTCACAGACCCAGAACGCCGGCCCAATACCTGATATAAAATGGAGGGTTGATTATTAAGTTAAAGTCCCTACCTCGTTAAAATGCCAATTGTTAATGTAACTTGAAGGAGACTTTAGGAAACTAATGCGATCGTCAGTGTAAGATTGAGTGAATGCTATTCAATATGATGAATAGGAGCCCTTCACTCAACAGTAGGCCCAAATTACTTTTCGAAACTTTACCGACCTCGAATGGAAGTGATTTAAAGGCTTTGCACAATGCGAATGGAAAACAATACCGTATGAACTCTGTCGGGCAATCAGCATGTCATATTTGTTCATGGTTATTTTAACCGGGTGAAAACACAGATGTGCTCATGATTTGCAGTTATTCACGAAATAACCTTTCGAGTATTCTGGGTGTGGATATCAACGTGACTGACGATACGCAAAATCGGAATTTTTGACAGACTCAGGATTAAAAGTTTAGTCTAGTGCAATTGAATCTAGATATGGCTTCATAACCTATCCCGAGTTCATGGACACTGAATATATACGCTTGTTTACACATATTTTGTTTTATATTTATTCATACTTGTGTTTCAGCGAGAGTCCATTGTCCTTATGGTAGGACTGGACACAAATGATATCCGCATTGAAGGCTGTTTCTTTGGAAATAAAATTTTGTGTCAGTTTGAATGCTCATTGGTCAAATGTTTGTCTTCTCTAATGTTTTCAAGAGTTGAGCAACGGACATTCGAAACAGAAAAGAGAACTTGATGAATAATTGGAGCAACCTGAGGAATGGCATGTACAGTAAACAACTTTATTTCAGTATTATGTTTCATTTTATTGACAAATTCCCTGCCGTGCCGTAAGAGTCTGCGGTCGGATTAGCAACTAGCTATCAGTTAATAGTCCAGTGGCCTGAACTGTAACTGCATTTCATATACTGAAGAACATTTACCTAATTTAACATACCTATACGGTCGCCCATTCGAGGCTTGCTCTGTATAAGCTTCCGAATTGGGGCTCAGTACGACCATCACTGTTCCCATGCGCTGTTCCTGACTCTCAAAGTCTCTAAACCCGCAGTTTGTTTTTAAGCCATTTGCACTTTGACCAAACCTAAAAGCATCACTCCTACTCTTCGTTTGTTCCCCTAAGCAAAGAATAGGTCGCCACCTTGGGTTTACATTTTCCGTAGGAGATTGAAGTAAATTAAGTGAATATCCCTTGAATAATGTTGCCACTGATTAGCTGAAGTTTGCCCTTTTAGGACAGAAATTAAAATTTTAAAGAATTGGGAAGGTAAATTAAGATTGATATCTGTGGTGCAAAGTGGCAAGTTGAATTGATATGATATATTTGTAAAAAATGCGTGAGCAGATATGAAAGGTTGAACAAATCCCCCACCGTTTGTGTAAACATTGTGTAAAGAGTGCTTTGCATATTCGTTTAGTTTTGGAATGTTCTTATTTTTGCAGTGTATTTGTTTAGTTTGGATTTCTTTTGATTTTTGCTTATGTATTCGTTTATTTTTTGCATTACTTTTTCATTGTTACCGTTTTACTTTACAATATTAAACTCTCATGCATATTTTCTACTTTTGTCATTCATTAATTCATGCATTTGTTTACCTGTCAAGTATAGTGTTCCGTTAAGCTTCTGGCACTGAGGTCAGTGTAGAACGGTCTGAATGTTCTCAGGTGTACGAAATAGTTCGTGAATGTTAAACAATTTTTCCTCCTTTACTGCTTAATACTTACAGTAGTCCTCGACACTAACATTTTAGACTGTAATTAACATTAACAACTGGCCATTAAAGTTTTAATTGCCTATTATATCTTTTTGAAGAACCTTAAAATGCTTTGGAAAACTACTAATTGGGGAAATTAGACTAATGATTGGAATTGAAGTTCACCAATCAAAACTCCCCAGTCGTTTTCTGTGAGTCGCAACATGCAGAACAAAGGTGGAAAGGTTTGTCATATATGATGAGAACGAAAAAAATGTGTTAGCATTAGCAAAAAGCAGTAGCAGTGATGTGATGTTTAGCAGTGAAAAAAAAAACCATGACAAAAAACAAAGATGTTGAGAAGTCATTAAATATCATTTGAGCCTTCACTCTTTTCTATTGTGAAGCACTTTATTTTCTTGTAATATCCAGTGTATATTTTACAGTACAAATTAATTTAATTATTGTCATTGCTTCAGAACTAGCATCTCTCTTTCACTCTTGGGAGAACCGAGCTCTATGTTGTCGCAGTCGAACTCAGTAACGTATTGAGGTTTTTACTGTTTCGTGGCTTTGTATTTCCAACTGGATTTATTTTTAATTGCTGTTTATTTTTGCATAAATCTATGTACTTAAAATGTCCACACTAACGAACATTTCAGTTAGCTTCATGTCATCTACTTCAAAAGATAACTCTGATTTTGAGGGAAATTATTCTGAGAGATTGAAATGAACACTCAGAAGAAATACAGTCAGCTTGGCAAATTGCATGCAGTACAGGATGGCTGATTTGTGACGGAGCAGCCAAATCTGGTATAGCAGCAGCTTGCCTCCATAGCGCTATTCTGAAATATATTCGACTGACCAGTAAAAAAGATATATCTTACGTTATCATTAGAATTAAACTTGTCATTCATGAAGTAGACTTGGCATGAAGTTAAGTTTTACTTTTGAGAGTCTTGCTCTTCATGAGAGAAGGATGGAACAGTATCACAGGACAAGAAAAGGAATAGATCTTTTAATGGAGTTATTATTGAAGGCCAAGCAGCAGTGACGGAAAGGTGGGATTCAAGTACAGAATGCTGGAAGGGATTTTTGAGTGAAGCATCCCCCATGTAAGTGAAATGCAGATGTACAGTGCAAATTAAAGTAAAGTTTTGAAGCTCTTGTGATAAAGATTTGGCCAGTGTATGTGGAACAAGAATGGATAAAAAAAAATGTGTTAAAAAGAGTTAGTTTACGGTGGTGGAAAAGATGAATCAGACTATTTCATATAGTTTAGTCATGTGATGGAAAATTGAGTTAGAAAAGTATTGGAATGGATTGGCCTTGATATCACGGAGATAAATATGTAAGGTCGTTATACACATTGCTAATGAACCCTCCTTGTAGGGATGTGAAACATATAAGATCGTAGGATTTTTCGACGGTGATTTTTGGCTTGTAATTCTAAGGCACCACCCCTCTATTAATGAAACGGACTGGTGCTAAAAAATTAAATATGTTTGTTTCGGTAATTTTAGAATTTGTTCCTTTGTAGTTAATAAAGTCATTGCATCATCACTGTGTGGGAGGCTTTTTTTCGCATGCATAGGTCAGTGGAACTCAAATCCCTATGACCTTTCGTAATTCTCGCTTGTCTGGAAAAGGAGAGATGAAGAGGAAGGTCAAAGAGTAGGGTTTATCACCGTAGGAATCATTTGTTATTGTCCCTTTAGCTTGACCGGATGTGTATAGAAACTTCCTCGTTTGGAACAATTCATATGTGAATAAAATTAGTCTGGAAAAACTTCATAGATGAATAAACTGTAAAAACTTATCGGAAGTTTTTTTTTTTACTTATCGACAATGACCCGTCCTTGAACATTTGCACCTTTGACCAGTAACATCATTTTTCATTTTTTTTTACGTATATTTGATGTATAGCACAACGTCTCATATATTGTATATTGTTAGATGTGGTTCTGCAAATCGTAAGGAAACTCATTGACCTCGCAGTCAGTTTTTCTAATTTTATTTCTCCATACCCCTTCGCAAAATCAGCATCTCTAATCTTGTTTAGAAATATAAATTATTTGTCTTTTTACCTATCTTTTGTAGTGTGTGTGTGTGTGTATATATATATATATATATATATATATATATATATTATATATATATATACATATATGTATATACATATATATATATAATATATACATATTATATATGTATACTTGTATATTTCTATGTAAATAAAAAAAATAAGCCTATCCATTTTATGACATTCGTACCGTATGCAGATAATTTCCTCTACATTTGAAAATAAGTTACATTATTCATTGTTGACATTTAATATACCCCAAATATACTCCTAATTACAACACCATTCATGGATGTAGACAGAAAGTATCGATACAGAAGGAAAAACTGCTACGTTTCTGTATCACTAGCAGTAAATTCCTGCAATCGTTTCTTTGGACTTCTGAGGCTATTAAGAGAAACGTTTCCATTAGTGCAATCGTTGTTTGCACTTTGGAAAACCTGCGCTTCCAATGCATTTCGATGACCCATGTCTTTTCCTGCTCTTTGTTGAATGAGTTTCTGTTAGTTCGTGGAATGCGTCACTGGTTGTAGTTAAGAGGAAGGCATTCTTTTCCTGTAAAATATTTTGTTACTCTCTCTCTCTCTCTCTCTCTCTCTCTCTCTCTCTCTCTCTCTCTCTCTCTCTCTCTCTCTCTCTCTCTCTCTCTCTCTCTATATATATATATATATATATATATATATATATATTTAAATATATAATATATATATATATATATATATATATATATATATATATATATATATATATATATATATATATATATATATATATATATATATAGTTAATTGGAATCGGTTTCAATAAGAGCAGCCTCAATTGAAAAAGACTTCTATTGAATGTGAATTGAGAAAGTGTGTATTTATTTAGATTTTCCATTTATTTCCAAAAATATCTCCTGAGTATAATAAATTTACGTAGAAACGCTTATATATACCTGATGCATGTATTGACTAGAAAAATGGCATGATGTTTCGCCTGTACATTGGCTGACCGTCCAAAAGAGCACGAGAAAGAACTCATCTGGCAAGAGAAAGGCTTCGCGCGCTTTGAAGCAGAGCTCAGCTCTTGATTAAATAAAATGTCAGAATGTTTGAAAATGTGCAATATCCCGTTCGATTCAAAACGATATTTAGAGAAAATGATTCTGTGT
Source organism: Macrobrachium rosenbergii (assembly GCA_039081455.1). Taxonomy (NCBI): domain Eukaryota; kingdom Metazoa; phylum Arthropoda; class Malacostraca; order Decapoda; family Palaemonidae; genus Macrobrachium; species Macrobrachium rosenbergii. The sequence goes on from JANJGK010000038.1 coordinate 30,728,539, forward strand.
GTGTGTGTGTGTGTGTCTGTGTGTGTGTGAGAGAGAGAGAGAGAGAGAGAGAGAGAGAGAGAGAGAGAGAGAGAGAGAGAGTATGACGGTAATTGAAAGAGTGAATTCTTGTTATGAAAATGTACCTAAACTCGTAAATGTCCATCCAGAGATGGTTGAAGAACTTTAGCATAAGTGTGTTGGGGAGGGTTGAGCGTAGCTTCAATAATCATGACTTATATAAATGAATGCTTAAATGAAACGTGCTGAATTGCTTGGCGGCTGGTTCAAGTGGTCATAATAACATTGTAAGTGCCTTTTCCATCTGGCGTGCGCGCACACACACATACACACGCACGCACACATATATACATATATATATATACTGTATATATATAATATGTATAAATGTGTGTGAATGTATGTATGGACTGTATGTATGTATTTATAATTCCTCTCTGCACTCAAGAGAAACCTCTCCATGGACTGTTATTGTTGTATATGATTAAGTTGGCGTTATGCCAGCACGGGTTCTTGCTCATGGAGCACCCCGTAAGAGTCATTCGATGTTTGTGAAAAAGTTATTTGGCCGTGAATAAAGATGGGTTACATTTGGTGGTACTTAGTTAAAATAGGTCAAGTGAAATGAAGAGTTCAACAAGTTGTACTTAAAGCTTCTTTCATCCCTCAGTGCCTGTCAGTGAGGAAAATGAACAGAAATGTCGTGAGAAAGAAATCGGAAAAAATAAAGAAAAAATATGCGGACGTTCCGTAGAATATGTGACTTTTCAAGAAAAATTGAGTAAAAAGCCTCGATCTAAAGGAGTAGGGATCGATGGAGAGGAATAAGAAAGATTTAAAGTGAGAGAAAAAGTAATTTTTTCACCTCAGCTGAAGGAAAGAAGTGTGGTTTTGCTGTTAGTAGAGGAGAACTGTGTACTGTCAGTATATTGAATGGCAATGGGTCTGTGTTTGCTCCTTTAAGAAGAACTGTAGAATGTAAGTATATAATTGTTTGTTTTTTTCCCTGTCAGCAAGGCAATAGAAGTTAAAGTTAAGTATATCTTAGTTTAACCAGACCACTGAGCTGATTAACAGCTCTCCGAGGGCTGGCCCGAAGGATTAGATTTATTTCACGTGGCTAAGAACCAATCGGTTACCTAGCAACAGGACCTACAGCTTATTGTGGAATCCGAACCACTTATGACGAGAAATGAATTTCTGTCACCAGAAATAAATTCCTGTAATTCTTCATTGGCCGGTCGGAGACTCGAACTCGGGCCTAGCAGAGTGCTAGCCGAGAACTCTACCGACTCGTCCAACGAGGAACTACTGGAAGGCAGAGCGAAAGTTGAAAGATTCAGTCGTTCGACTCTAGCCACCAGAACAGGGGAGAGGAAAATCATTAGTAACAGAAACAGAGTAACAGCCAGTCTAACGGGGGTTAAGTCTTCCTGCGACTGCATACTACTTAAAATATATGAAAGATACTATGCATTTTGTTGTTGAAGAAGTAGTTAGGTTCAGACTTGAAGTTTATTACCCTTAGGTTATCTGTTAAATGGGAAAAGAAAAAAAATAATAATAAACACATGACTGCAATTTGGTTTATATACCGTCGAAGAATTTATTTTTGATTTTGAATGAATCTTTTAAATCATTCTCTCTTCCTGCATACAGTATTGTAATAGGTGGATGTTGGCTTTCCCTTCATCGTCATCCATTTAAGCATGTCCACTTCATAGACAACGTAATAATAATAATAATAATAATAATAATAATAATTATTATTATTATTATTATCATAATGAAGGTAATTTACCATAACGGTTTCTAATTATGGATAGAGGCGGAGAAGAAAGTTTTATGTCCCTTAAAGGTTAATGATATCAGGTTTCTGGTGTGGTGTATTTAGTTAGCATTAGGAAGGAATCAGAATTTCTTTGCTAAGATATTGTAGAGAAAATATATAGAACGATAGATTGATAGAGAGAGAGAATAGGGCGAAGGGATAGGTAGATAGAAAGAGACAGGCAGAGACAGACGAGGAATTAGCAGAGAATGAGAGAGATGGGGTACCATACATATAGAGGAGGCCCAAGTGAGGTTAGGGTAAAGGAAGGTTAGGCTACGATGAATTAGATGCTCCATATGTATATATATATGTATGTATATCCATATCGATACTTATATATATATATATATATATATATATATATATATATATATATATATATATATAATATCTAGATTCACTTTGGAATTACCTTCTGATATAGAGAAAGATTCAGCGATGAATTAGATGCTCCATTTGTATATATATGTATGTATATCCATATCCATACTCATATATATATATATATATATATATATATATATATATATATATATATACATATACATATATATATACATATATACATATATATATATATATATATATATAGATATATATATATATATAAAATCTAGATTCACTTTGGAATTACCTTCTGATATATAGAAAGATTCAGCTAAAAAATTTTCGAAATAAAGAATCGAAAATGAAAATTTTAGATTTGAAAATTGATACAAGCTTCGCAGTTTTTTCAGCAATCCTGCGTCCAGTGCCGCTCACACTGAGAGGCTTCCAAGCCTCTTCCGGATTTACATCTGTAAAGTAAGCTGTTCTTATCCTCACTGGATCCCCCCATCGGGTGACAATGCTGCCCATCAAAAGGGCAGCCATCAGTGCCCAACAGTTCATACTGGGAGGCTTTCCATCTTCCTCTAAGGTCAGAAGTGTAAACTAAAGTTAACAGAATGGAAAGGGGTGGGGGGGGGGGGTTGGAGTTGTTGGACAGCAAGATGAAAATATCCAAACAACAAAGGAGGTGAATTGCAGGACTCAGAAGGCGTAACTGGAAGAAAACCACAGTTGTACAAAGAAGTGTGAAACGGTGGACAGTTAGACTGAAGAGATGAGATGGAAAATGGAAGTAAAATAAAATGCTAAAACGTGGGGCCAGCTAGGGGCCGAAAGGACGCTGAGAACACCCTATAGTAATATATACAGTGCACCACGTGAGGTGTACTGTACGGCAATATCCTCCTACGGGGCAAGACTGCTGTTGAGCGTATAGAAGTACGGATGCTGCTTCACTGAATAATTAATCTCTCTCTCTCTCTCTCTCTCTCTCTCTCTCTCTCTCTCTCTCTCTCTCTCTCTCTCTCTCTCTCTGTGTGTGTGTGTGTGTGTGTGTGTCTTTACATCATTTCGGTTTTGGCCTTGGCAGGTTTTGAAATGATAAAGTGAAACACTCCTAAATATATGCTGATGTAGAGAAAAGCTAAAATCTCTCTCTCTCTCTCTCTCTCTCTCTCTCTCTCTCTCTCTCTCTCTCTCTCTCTCTCTCTCTCTCTCTCTGGTGAAATATGACGGTACAGGTTTGTCAGGAGCAGACTTCAGGAACTGCAAGTAAAGATTGAGAAGTATTCAGGCCTTGGGTATCGGAGATGGCTAATTTAAATATTGCACAAGGCACTGTGTCGAAAGATTGATGGTGGATTTCAGCGTCTCAGTTGTCTTGAGAGAGAGAGAGAGAGAGAGAGAGAGAGAGAAATTTCGAATACGTCATTGGAAAATTCTTCTCAGAGTAGGGAGTTCCAAAATGTCTTGTTTTAGGTTAAATTGACGCCATTTACTCCAGAGACTCTAATTGCCGTACATTAAACTTGGTGTTCCATGCCAGATTTTTTGACACCATCTTGCTTCCTTTATACTGCAACGAATACACGCATACCTAAGCAGGAACAAGCACTACAGCTACCTTAAAGGCATAGCTTGTTGGAATGCACTATTTTTTGCGAAATGAAATAATTTCATCCGTCTTGTCAGTGAGGAAGTTCACTGATAGTTTTATAGTGTTTGAAAAGTGCTAAAGTGAATAAAATTGATAACAATATCTCGTACCTTCTTTTTGATACTGAAAATAGCGTTAGATGGGGTAGCAAATTTTTGAAAACTTAGTGATTGAGCCGTTGGCATCTTTGTGAGTAAAAGAGCAGTATTATCATAGTGTGAGTAGACAAAAAAATTTTGTGGCCTTTCAGAAAAGGGGGGATATTGTCAGATCATCAAAGGGTTTGATGTCAAAAGATAAACACGAATGCAAAAGAGAATGGTAAAATATTAAATAGTTCAAAAACAAACTTACATAAGGAGAAAAGCAATAGTAGGCTTAGTTTGAAGCATTATTCTGTTGCAGCATAGGGGCGAAATACGTACTGCAGTAGCAAGAGATTAGTTGTAAATATTAACTTGAATGTAATTGAAACAAATGATTTCAGTTGGAAATTAAAACAGAAAAAAAGAGCATGAAACGGAAACTGGTTGACCAATAGCGAGACAGCCAGTACGAGTCAGGATTTGAACGTGGATAGTATGTGTCCAAGAACCCCGAAATAATTGAATTCAGGGGAAGAATGGAAAAAGGATAGAGTGAGAGGGTTTGGTGTAATTCCTGGTGAAAAAAAGAATATTGCTTGAATTGCGGAATCGAATTGAAAGGATGCTTGGAGTAAACATCATGGAAAACTATAATTTGCAGGAGGGAAATTTCAATCAATTTTTTTTTTCAAGATAATTAGCTGCCAAATTTCACGTTCATTAATGCATGTCAGAGGTTCAGTGAGGTTTCACTTTTCTTTGTTTATTGCCCTCGTATTTTGCATGATTCTTCGTAGAGCAATAAACGAGGCAGTTTATCCAAATCATCGACGTATCAGTCTTAACCTTTCCATCGTTTCTGTATTTATAGTAGCCACTGTCTTTTTATATAACACAAGGGATATAATAGACCCAGTTAATTGGGAGACTGAGATTAGTTTTTAATTATGAGATAAAACAAGTAAAAAATACGCCGAAGTTTCTTCGGCGCAATCGAGTTTTCTGTACAGCGTATAATCAAGGCCACAGAAAATATTTCTTTCGGTGGCCTCGGTATAATGCTGTATGAGCCGCGGCCCATGAAACTTTAACCACGGCCTATCCTATGTAGGTGCCAGAAGCACGATTATGGCTAGCTTTAACTTTAATTAAATGAACACTACTGAGGCTAGAGGTCTGCAATTTGGTACGTTTGATGATTGGAGGGTGGATGATCAACATACCAATTTGCAGCCCGCGGACGGACAGACAAAACCGGCACAATAGTTTTCTTTTACAGAAAACTGAAAAGAAAACGAAAGTAAATGTCCGGCCACTAGAGACCGGTGCTTTAAGGTCATTTATAGCCTTTGTAATCCTGTTGTAATACTTGGGTCATCTTGTTTTCCGGTTGTCTTGTAACACTTCATAGGCCACATCTTCCCACATTGACAGTGTCAAGAGTTAGAAATGTGGCAGTTTTTATAAGCAGTACTCTGATGATCAGTGATGCGTAACGAAGTTTAGAAAAATATTCAATAATGATCATTCTACAAGACTATAGGGATAGTCTAGCATTGGTATAATATGAAATGTAAATAAGATTTAGCGCTCTGTAAAATCCATTTACTAACATGGTAAAATGTATTCATTTTGCTAACCCAAATGCAAGTAGACTCGGACTAGAACAGTTTCGTGATGTGCGTTGTACAAAACAGTTGTTGCGTAGTTGTGTTTTCACCTTGCATCCAGTCCTGGGAAAAATAGAGAGAGAGAGAGAGAGAGAGAGAGAGAGAGAGAGAGAGAGAGAGAGACAGCAAGCATATTCGAAATCATTTCCTCCATCATTATTCTGTAATGGAACGTTTGATGAGATGGAACATGGAACTGAAAAAGGCAATGGAGAGGAAACGGGGATAAAATTTTAATAAAAAAAATTGTAAAACGTTTGGTGAGTTACACAACGCTATTGTCCAGTTCAATTCATTCGTTAAAGAGTTGAGATGGGGTGGTTGCTTATTCCAAATATTTCTTAAAATTATGCTTAATTTGGAAACTAGATTTTCCGTTGTTTTTCACTTTTTGAATGTTATATAACATAATCTGTCCGATAATATGTTGTAGATGGATGACAGCAGATCATAAGAAAGGGATCGAACATAAAAATGCATGTAACTCTTATCATTTTGTGGAAATTTCGAATTAGAAGATATGTGTTTTGCTAGTATTACAGAGACAGAAATTGTTTGATAAATTAAAGTTTAAGAATGCTTTTGTTTTGCTTCATGGAGCAATGAATTGTGCGGGGCTCTGTGATCATGAAGTGACAGGAGGTTAATTTAGATTTGACTTTTCGGATGAAACATGGAAAAGTGCCTCCAAAGCTCATTTACTTCTCTTTACCATCGACGAAAGAGGGGAAGAGAGAGAGAAAAAGAATAAACAAGCTGAATTTACGTAAAACTGGAAACTTTCGTCTCGTAAGGTAAATTTGAAATTTTAAGGAAAATAAAATTGTGGTCTGAACTCCTCCAGCAATCGTTGTGTCCCAAAAGACTGTCGTCCAGACCTACGTAGAAACCTGCAGCAGATATGAAAGGAAATGAATGTATTGATGGCAATGGCACCGTCTGGAAATGACGACTTGTCAAAGGGACTGGAAGGATTTGGAACTATTTTTTATACCACTGACCGCGATAACGGATGAGAGAGAGTGAGAGGGAAGGAAGTCGGTTTTATGAATGTAAAGATGATATTGAGGATTAAAATAGAATTATAGATAAAATTAAAAGTAACATACCCAAAAAGTAAGGGCACAGAAGTTTTACATTTTCTTGCTTAGAAAGGTAGAGAAGAAAGCTCGGGAGGAAAAGAGTGATGAAAAAACAAAGGCAAAAGCGTCTCGTCTAACAAATAGAGAGAGTTAGAAGGAGACAGAATATAGAAAATAAAGTAGAAGAGGTACGAATGAAGCAGTCAAATCAAACATCACTCATGGATAACAATCTAGTCTTATTGACTCATCAGCATCACAAGATGTTGGTTTAAGGTACAGTTTCCTTAAAGACACGTTTTTTTAAAAGGCCTCAGATGGGTTTACATCTATGGAATTCTTTGGTTTACATCTATGGAATTCTTTCAGTAAGTGTCCGTTCTCCATAAGTTTTTGTTGTGGTAAGTTTTTTTTTTCGAGGTGACTTGCGCAAACTACTGAAATTTTGATTTTGTTGTTTTGATAAGATTCGAGTCCGTCATGTTTGTTTATAAGATAAAGCCGTTGACTTGATCAAATGTATGTGGTTGCAAAGCTTCGATTAAAGGATATAGCCTAATGATGTTACCCTTCTGGTCATTTGGGCGAGGTGAACAGCCAGCTAGCCCCCCTTATTGTACTTTGCCTCACTGATGTGCGTCATTCATGTTGTCGGTAGGAGGGCCGAAGGGAATTTCTCGACTGTCCTGGTAGGAGCTGCAATGGCCCAGTGTTTAGTGGTTAATGTTGCTACCCAAGATGGTAGATCCGTCAAAGGAAAGAGGATACTCCAAAGAAATGATAAATCTCCTTAGATAGATCTTGCTTAAATAGTGAAAGCCGTTAGCTTGGCAAGAAAAACAAAAAGCTACCATTCAGTGAAAACTGTGATTTAAATACAAAGAATTTATATTACACACACACACACACACACACACACACACACACACACACACACACACACACACACACACACACACACACACACACACACACACACACACACACATATATATATATATATATATATATATATATATATATATATATATATATATATATATATATATATTTTCACGATGCATACCAAGTAGCTGATTATTACACCACTAATCTACTAATTTACCTCACTTCAGCCAGGTACCTGAACTCTCGTAACAATAAAATTCACGACTGAGTACTCTAAAGGTAACAGTGATCCCTTAAAAATCTTTATTAATCACGTGAAAAATCAAACTCGGTTTATCAAAACAAGGGTGAGGTATCAGCAATTAAACAAGAAATATACTAGAGAAAAAGGGCATCACTCCATCAAACAACTTTAACTGTTTCCCTGGTCCTAATTCACTTCAGCAAAACTAAAGGAACAAAACACTTTTATCAATTTGCCTTATGCACACAATTATTCCTATTCACTGTTGGTCAATAAATGAAACACTGTTTTTAAAAACATTAAATACTAAAATTTATTTTCTAATTCAAAATATATAATTAGAATTCACAACCTGAAAAAACTTATGACTTGAAAACAACACAAAATTTAATTCTTGTTAAATTATTAAACAAAACTAATTCACAAAATTTTATATAAAAATTAAGCTAATCAAGCAAAATTTAAACTATCAAGAACTACTCAAATTTTGAAAAGATAATCTTAACAAATGAAAATTAAATCAAGTATGCAACGTTAAATTATCAAGAAATATTTAAAATGCTAAGTAAATAAATGTTAAATCACCAATATGTAAAATGTGAAAAATCAATAGATTGCAAATACAAGAGAACACAAAAACCCTTTTTTTGTCAGGCACCTTTCCAAATACACTTTTCCTGAGGGAGGGTAGGGGGTTGGGGGCGGGCGACCAACACTAACGGTCTCTGAAATCAGATTGAGCAAACTTTAGGGTTCCAGTGGGAATGAAACAATCAGACGACGTCAGAACGATACATGATCAGAGCAACGCAATCCTACAAAACATGAAGTAATCGATCGAGATACGTGCATATACTCTCAAAAAGGCGTATGGGACAAAGCTCTTAACGAAATCTCAACACGTTCAAAACAGACGGCAACTGGCCCGCCACAAACGGCACACTTTCAACACAAAGACGAAGAACCAAATTTGGTTTCCAGTACAGTCCGTGAAACGTTGCGAAACGATTCGTCTTCTCTAGAGACAAAGCTTTTACAGAAATCTTAACACGACTTAATTGCCATTCCTGTGCTCGTTAACTCGTTATCGTCGCGACAACAACTGAACCAAAACACGACATATGGAATCACGAGTATAGAACACTTGTTGCTAGAGGACAAAATGTGTGATCACATACTACGTTACTATTAAAACGTATCACCAATTTTAAATTACGCTATTAAGTTACCCAAATCACTAAATCTCTTGAGATCTGGCATTACACTACATATGATATTTCAACAATTATTATCATTACACACAATACATTACAACCGGAACAGTAAATATATAAAAATCATAGGATGATGTACACATTATAAGGCAATATCATGAAAATATCTATCTATTATATATATATATATATATATATATATATATATATATATAATATATATATATATATATATATATATATATATATATATATATATATATATATATATATATATATATATATATATAGACAAACACACATACATATATACGGGTCCTTTCGTTAAGTATTAACCTCTCATTTCCAATAAAAGTCCCAAAACCGATCCTTGGTAGAGGAAAGAGATAACAGCTCATTTTCTGAGAAATCAAGTGCGTGTCCGTTGACCTAAGAAATCAGGCAACAAGTAGTTTGCTGGTTGTACCTAGGTCGGAGAAGGGCACTTGGAATTTCATCTCATAACTCTTGCTGAGAATTCGAAGGTTAAAGCGGTCTGATCCTAACCCCTATGTGGGAAAAAGTGTATAGGTAATTTTAAATATAAAGCGTAACATACTAAAATTCATTGTTTTCAGATCACAATTTCTGCTTAATTCTCTGTTCTTCCTTAGCCTGTTTTTAAATTATGCATCGGCAACTCATACAAGTAAGATCCGTACTCACATAGAGTCAAAGAAAATGTATTTCGGATACTCAGGTGCCTTCAGTTCAAACTCTCCAAGGGAAGATAAAATAGTTCGCAATGAGGAATTTGTTTATAAAATATTAGGTGCTTTGTTTAGACGATTGTAGCCCTTCACTTCAGCATAATTATTAAAGGTTTATTTTTCTGAATTTTGCCCATGTTCTGGAATTTTGCACTCATGTGCAATATTCGTTAAGATCTCGTCCAAAACATCCCAGCTCATAGGCCCAGGTGCAATTTAAACCTTGGTTTGGTACAGACGTGGTTTTATTTTAAATATGCTTTTTACAGGCAGCATGTTATCATGAGTGGTGGCTTTGCCTCGTCAGCGTGCAAGTAGCCCTCTTCTATTGGTCCACTCATTGAGACTCATAAAACTGTATATCTTACGACCAAAAACTAACATTTCAGATAATTGTTTAAAATGAAGCGGCATTAAAAGGTTCTGTCACAGACCAGAGATGCTAATTACACCAAACCAGCGGATCTCGAGCTTAATCCCTGATTACTTAATCCTGCGATGAGGAAACCAGTATTAATTACACTTTAAAAGATGTCATTTCTAGTTCCTTACAATTTGTCTTTTCATTTATTTATTTATTTTTTTTTTTTGGCAACACGAAACAAAGAGTACCAGAACTGTTTCACTTTGCCAAACTCAGAAAAGAATATGCTTGCCGGACTAAGCACTATTTCGAGGGTTCTGTGTATATGGGGAAAGGTTCACGAACGAACTTTGTGGTACAGCGCTACATCGAAATTAGTCAACATATCTTTAAACAGTCATCTCGCCTTCTCACAGATACTGATATTCTTAGAGTGAAATAGAGACTTGACAGGCGAGACTAGGTCCGAGGAAAACAGAAACCAACGGGGCCCAATAAGCCATCTTTGTTATCATAAATAATCTGAATTTCTACCTCTGGTATCTAAGGATGAAGGTTGTAACTTTGATGGCGTCTGATCTCGACCACGTCTCCTCAGCGTCGTGAATTTAGTAAGGGAACCTCATGTGACTCTCGATGCCGGATTATAATAGCTCTGGCAGATTGGAGCTCAGCTGCTTCCACATTCTGGATTATGTATCGTTTCAGAAAGGGAATTTAGTCATATCCTTGGTCCCTCATTTTGTTTTTCCAGTATGTCGAGAAATATTTTTCGTTGTGGGAAGGCATGTACTCGAGCATATTTTTTATCGTTTTTCGTTTGAAGTGGCATTTTTTGTTGGCATCTGACATCAGACCATGACCTCATTCTTTAATAGCTGCTAGCACTCTAGTGTTCATTTCCGCCTCTTCATAACGACGTAACCTGAATGACAGTTCTATTGGTATAAGTGCTAAAATGTAGCCTTATTATTTATATTACGTGATTATAGTTTGACAAGGGTATGAACGCATCTTATGCAAATAGCTCCTGACACTGAAACCCACCTATACAAATTTGTATACACAGTGGCAGACAGAAAATCCCTGTCTCTTACAGAATGTACACTACATTTTAACTTAGTTTTTCGTTGAAGGAGAGCTCCACTGCTTTGTCCTTATAAAGCCTTTTGCACTCGCTCACTGCGCTTCTGTTCTGAATCTGAATTTTATATCTCCAGAGTGAATAAATTTCCAAGGTCTTTCTAGACGGTATGGGGCCACAGCTGGTCGCATTACATTATTTTTCTACTCATTGAACTCATGATAGAATTAAATCAAAGGATATTCGTTCCATCAATGAACTTTCCCTTTCCGCTGTACTCCGTACTCACTCTTTCTGCCTTGGGGTGTCTTCTGCTTCTCTTCGATAGGTGCTGTTTCGGTAGCTGTTCTTTTGAGCCTAAGGTCGTTCCTTCCTTTTTTCTAACTTTCTTATATTCCTCTTTAGACTATCTCTTTCCACGTTTACTTTTTAAAGGTACCGGTAATCCTAGGAGAGGCTGAATCAGTCACTGTTTTATCCCTGTATTTGCAGGCTTTGGAATTCTACTTTCCATGACTCTTTGAAGAGCCAAGGCTATTGCTTCCTTCTTGATTAAGTGGACCCTTCTCCTTCCCTCTCATTTCACTTTTCTGTAAAAGGAAACTATTGTCCCGGCGTTGTCTGTCCGTCCGCACTTTTTCTGTCCGCCCTCAGATCTTAAAAACTGCTGAGGCTAGAGGGCTGCAAATTGTTATGTTGATCATCCACCCTCCAATCATCAAACATACCAAATTGCAGCCCTCTAGCCTCGGTAGTTTTTTCTTTTATTTAAGGTTAAAGTTAGCCATTATCGTGCGTCTGGCAACGATATAGGACAGGCCACCAACGGGACCATGGTTAAAGTTTCATGGGCTGCGGTTCATACAGCATTATACCGAGACCATTGAAAGATAGATTTGCTTTCGGTGGCCTTGATTGTACGCCGTACAGAAAACTCGATTGCGCCGAAGAAACTTCGGCGTATTTTGTACTTGTTGTCTTCGGGCTTGGGCTACTTGAAGAATTTAGTTGCTGAAATATAAGCGTGCTTAAAAATCACTCTCCTACATATATATTTAGATCTTGAATGTGATATTCTCCTTTGCGTTCGTCGAACGATGTACTCATTCAGTTTTGTCTTAATTTGCGTCATTGGGTTACATTCGATAATCTTTATTTATACCCGACATAGCGCTTTTGCTCGGAATTATGTTCTCTTAAATTGGAAACTGAAACTGGTTTGATATTGCGGTTGCAATGTTTATCGTATCAATACATTTACATAACCCAGAGACAAATTGCGAAAGATAATCTCCCCACATTCTCTCTCTCTCTCTCTCTCTCTCTCTCTCTCTCTCTCTCTCTCTCTCTCTCTCTCTCTCAGCATTGTTTTCCTATTTTCTGTTTGGTTTTGGAAATCCGTGTAACTACTTCCATTTGCACTTGGACGTCTCTACATGTATTCTTTATATGCCAGATTACCATGAGTGTACCTCTTTTGCATCTCTTTATTTTTGTTTAAGTTTGTTAGATAATATTCGTGATAAATATCTTTCAGAAACTTGACATTATCATTTGCGAAGCCAGCGAAATGTCTCCTTAATCTGGGAAAGAGAAATTTCTTTATTGTCAAAGGTACCTTTCCACCTTGGCAGGTCTTTTCTCTCGTGATGAAGGTCTTATTCTTTTCCAGTTTGGTAATTTACATATTAATCCTGGCGTTGAAGTTCTATCGTGAAGGGAAATTGTTTTCACTCGTAAGAAATTTAACTCTGTTATGAATGAAACATCTTTTTGCTTTTCAAGCATATCACATAAGAAACTTTTTTTGTATCTCATCGCTGTTTTGTGTTATACTTTTCATTAGCCAAGATTATGTAGATGTTTCCCAACTGACATTTATATTTGACTCTGTACTTTTAATTTCTTGGATTGGAAATTGAGAGATCTAGGATTCAATTTCCTATTCAAGGAAAATTATTTGGGTATGCTTCTTTTAAACCCATGGTTCCTCTCTTAAATTATGCTGGGAATTAAGTATCAGGTAGCCATTCGACTGTTTGATTCCGGATAGATTTGATAAGTGTTTTGAACAGCAGCCTTAGCCGAAAGATCTTGCTAAGAACCGTAATACTTGGGATCTAAAGTGTTACACACACACACACACACACATATATATATATATATATATGTGTGTGTGCGTATGTATAATTATGTATATATATTATATATATATATATATATATATATATATATATATATATATATATATATATATATATATATATATATAAATGTTTTATGTCATAGCTACAGTGCCAACATAACTAGATTTCTTCACACCTTTTTGATACCCATGTAACTACAAAGCCTAAGATCCAAGCGGGAAAATATGAAGAAATTCTGACGTATGATGCCAGAATTTCTTCATATCCTTCTCTCTGGATCTTTTGTACATACACACACACACACACACACACACATATATATATATATATATATATATATATATATATATATATATGTGTGTGTGTGTGTGTGTGTGTGTGTGTGTGTGTATACATATATGTATATATATATATATGTATATACATATATATTCCCAAATACCCTATGCCTCGAGAGTAACACCCAAGGGGAATTATAATTGATAAGTGCTTCTTCACCAATGCGAATCCTGCCGGTGACGAAGTACTTAGGAATTATAATTCCCCTTGGATGAAAGTTATTCCCGAGCTATAGTGAACTGGCAATTTTAAACCATATTTGTGGCTCAATATTTGTAAGCATGAAAAAGAGACGCCAATAAAAAGTGAAAAAAATTCATATATATATATATATATATATATATATATATATATATATATATGTGTGTGTGTGTGTGTGTGTGTGTGTGTGTGTGTGTGTGTGTGTGTGTATATATGTGTGTGGCGGGGGTGGGAGAATATTGGGTTGCGATAAAAGCCGAGGTGGGTGTATATGAATGGATTGTTGAGCCAACGCTCCTTTATGAAGTGACGAGTGGACATTGAATGCAAATGAAAGAAAAGCATGTAGAAACTAGAGATGAATTGGTGTGTAGTATAAGATGCATAAGCAAACTGAAAGGTGAGACGTATAGATATGTAGAAGTGGTAAAAAGATTCCACTGGAGAAAAAATGGGTTAAAGATCCTTAAGTCATGCAGAATTAACGAAGGGACAATAGATTAGGGAAACTATAATTGGGAACTCTTGGATTCTACATATGTATCGTAGTTTAACCAGACCACTGAGCTGATTAACAGCTCTCCTAGGGCTGGCCCGAAGGATTAGACTTATTTTACATGGCTAAGAACCAATTGGTTACCTAGCAACGGGACCTACAGCTTATTGTGGAATCCGAACCACATTATAGCGAGAAATGAATTTCTATCACCAGAAATAAATTCCTCTTATTCTTCGTTGGCAGGTCGGAGATTCGAACTCGCGGCCAGCAGGGAACTCTTGGAGGGAATGGCATAATTTATATATACATACACACACACACACACACACACACACATATATATATATATATATATATATATATATATATATATATATTATATATATAGTCTATATACTGTACATGTGCACGCACACATACATATACACATAAACTACTCGTGTTAGGCTTCAGTAAGATAGGATGGTTTAGGTTACAGATTCTTTTATCTCCAACTAACACGAGTAGTATGAATATATATATATATATATATATATATATATATATATATATATATATATATATATATATATATATAATCAGAAAGCTACAAACGTCCTTTAATATCCAATTCACTCTACCTCGGAAGTAATATATTTTCATATATGTTACCGAAGGGGAATTTTTAGTTGATAATAAGTCCACCGTCCCGTGGGATCGAACCAGCGACGGACGAGGAATCAGGACTACAGTGACACACTAACCAGTCGGCCACAAGAGAGGTATAAATGAATACCATCTCCCATCAACCCACCCGTCGAACTCAGGTGTTTTGCGTTTGGAGACGATATCCACCCACCTCTGCCATGTTGACCGTGTAGTGCGTTTGTCGCACGTAGCCATATTATGACTATTTATCACATCACCGTGATTCATATACAATCAGAAAGCTACAAACGTCCTTTAATATCCAATTCACTCTACCTCGGAAGTAATATATTTTCATATATGTTACCGAAGGGGAATTTTTAGTTGATAATAAGTCCACCGTCCCGTGGGATCGAACCAGCGACGGACGAGGAATCAGGACTACAGTGACACACTAACCAGTCGGCCACAAGAGAGGTATAAAAGAATACCATCTCCCATCAACCCACCCGTCGAACTCAGGTGTTTTGCGTTTGGAGACGATATCCACCCACCTCTGCCATGTTGACCGTGTAGTGCGTTTGTCGCACGTAGCCATATTATGACTATTTATCACATCACCGTGATTCATATACAATCAGAAAGCTACAAACGTCCTTTAATATCCAATTCACTCTACCTCGGAAGTAATATATTTTCATATATGTTACCGAAGGGGAATTTTTAGTTGATAATAAGTCCACCGTCCCGTGGGATCGAACCAGCGACGGACGAGGAATCAGGACTACAGTGACACACTAACCAGTCGGCCACAAGAGAGGTATAAATGAATACCATCTCCCATCAACTCACCTGTCGAACTCAGGTGTTTTGCGTTTGGAGACGATATCCACCCACCTCTGCCATGTTGACCGTGTAGTGCGTTTGTCGCACGTAGCCATATTATGACTATTTATCACATCACTGTGATTCATATACAATCAGAAAGCTACAAACGTCCTTTAATATCCAATTCACTCTACCTCGGAAGTAATATATTTTCATATATGTTACCGAAGGGGAATTTTTAGTTGATAATAAGTCCACCGTCCCGTGGGATCGAACCAGCGACGGACGAGGAATCAGGACTACAGTGACACACTAACCAGTCGGCCACAAGAGAGGTATAAATGAATACCATCTCCCATCAACCCACCCGTCGAACTCAGGTGTTTTGCGTTTGGAGACGATATCCACCCACCTCTGCCATGTTGACCGTGTAGTGCGTTTGTCGCACTTAGCCATATTATGACTATTTATCACATCACCGTGATTCATATACAATCAGAAAGCTACAAACGTCCTTTAATATCCAATTCACTCTACCTCGGAAGTAATATATTTTCATATATGTTACCGAAGGG
Organism: Macrobrachium rosenbergii; assembly: GCA_039081455.1. Classification (NCBI taxonomy): domain Eukaryota; kingdom Metazoa; phylum Arthropoda; class Malacostraca; order Decapoda; family Palaemonidae; genus Macrobrachium; species Macrobrachium rosenbergii. The sequence goes on from JANJGK010000038.1 coordinate 30,744,957, forward strand.
GAATTTTTAGTTGATAATAAGTCCACCGTCCCGTGGGATCGAACCAGCGACGGACGAGGAATCAGGACTACAGTGACACACTAACCAGTCGGCCACAAGAGAGGTATAAATGAATACCATCTCCCATCAACCCACCCGTCGAACTCAGGTGTTTTGCGTTAGGAGACGATATCCACCCACCTCTGCCATGTTGACCGTGTAGTGCGTTTGTCGCACGTAGCCATATTATGACTATTTATCACATCACCGTGATTCATATACAATCAGAAAGCTACAAACGTCCTTTAATATCCAATTCACTCTACCTCGGAAGTAATATATTTTCATATATGTTACCGAAGGGGAATTTTTAGTTGATAATAAGTCCACCGTCCCGTGGGATCGAACCAGCGACGGACGAGGAATCAGGACTACAGTGACACACTAACCAGTCGGCCACAAGAGAGGTATAAATGAATACCATCTCCCATCAACCCACCCGTCGAACTCAGGTGTTTTGCGTTTGGAGACGATATCCACCCACCTCTGCCATGTTGACCGTGTAGTGCGTTTGTCGCACGTAGCCATATTATGACTATTTATCATATCACCGTGATTCATATACAATCAGAAAGCTACAAACGTCCTTTAATATCCAATTCACTCTACCTCGGAAGTAATATATTTTCATATATGTTACCGAAGGGGAATTTTTAGTTGATAATAAGTCCACCGTCTCGTGGGATCGAACCAGCGACGGACGAGGAATCCCACGGGACGGTGGACTTATTATAAACTAAAAATTCCCCTTCGGTAACATATATGAAAATATATTACTTCCGAGGTAGAGTGAATTGGATATTAAAGGACGTTTGTAGCTTTCTGATTGTATATGAATCACGGTGATGTGATAAATAGTCATAATATGGCTACGTGCGACAAACGCACTACACGGTCAACATGGCAGAGGTGGGTGGATATCGTCTCCAAACGCAAAACACCTGAGTTCGACGGGTGGGTTGATGGGAGATGGTATTCATTTATACCTCTCTTGTGGCCGACTGGTTAGTGTGTGTCACTGTAGTCCTGATTCCTCGTCCGTCGCTGGTTCGATCCCACGGGACGGT